>CM024719.1:20401170-20496813 GCA_014182545.1 Eucalyptus globulus
GGGTCATTTACAACGCCCGAATTGGAAGCAACTGTCAAGTGAAGAAGCGTATGGTTGTTCTTGATGGTTTTTGGGGGCAATGCTTCAAAAGGACTTCTCGCCCAGTGGAGTAATCAAGGAATAAGGTATGGCATGTGGGCAACTGAAATGTGCTAAATTGCTTATCGGCTCATATGCTAAGGTATGCGATGTTTTTATCTCCATGTTTAGCACGTAAACTATTACACTATCTGTCATTGATGGTTTCATACTTGCTTTTAGTCTTTAGTCATCTTTTGGCATGGGTGTTCAATTCCATATGTGGGATAATGATAGAACTGAAGAGATGCGATATATGCCCCTATTTAAGACTTCCATAACAAGAAAATGGTATGCATGTGTATGCTTGGGCTGTTGATCGTCGTAGGCGGTTGACCAAGAAAAGTGAGTTCAATCGCAATGCATTACGAGATTGACACAAGTGTGTGAATTTTGAACTAGAACTGGAAGGTGTCTATAGAATTCTAGCAATTTATGGCTTGGACTTCCAACCGTAGCTCTGTGCAATCTGTTGTTTGCTAAAGACATTGCTTGGTCAGCTATCTATCTTTTGGTAAGGTCACATGTTTTTGTGATATAGCCTGAAATATGTTCCTAATGGGTCTCTTTCAAAGTAATTGTTGATTGATTATGATTGGATGTTGTCTGCATGTGCGATGGAGACAACATTGGCATGCGGCATAACTTTGGGTCACCTATGGTTTAGTAGAAAGTTACCTTCCTAGAGGTGCATATAAGTAGGGTGCATTTTATTGATATGAATCAAATTGTCTGTTGCAATTTATTTAGGCGTTTTTCAATTTGAGTTCATTACAGCTGAAACCATTTCCTAGTCTTAAAAGGAATACAGATTTATGGATTTGGTGCTTAGTGACTTATGTGAACTAAATGCCTTGATAGTTATGTCATGGTTGGATTACTCAATGCTTGCGCACAATTGGGAACATTGGAGCTAGGCTGCTGGGCCAATAACTTAATAAACAAAGACAAGTTTTTGGATAATCCCATCTTTGGTCCGGAATTGATCTACATGAATGCAAAATGTGGATGCGTGGCTTGAACCTGAGGAGTTTTCATAGAAATGAGACAAAGTGGTGTGGACTTACCATGAATGGGCATGTCAATCCTACATTTGGGTTGTTTGGCCAAGTAGAGAAGCTTGGGTATTTAAAAAAGTTAAAAACGTAGTGGGGGTTATTCTTTGAGATAAAGTGATGACATGGAAAGGATGTTAAATATATTTAAACATCTTGGCTTCAAAAAAATAAGTAACCCATTTGATTATAGTACTAAATTAAATTATAATACTAGTAGAGCAATAGCACTATTTGAATATGCGAGTGTTATAAGGTCTTTAATGTATGCGATGCATTGTACTAGACCCGATATTATTTATTCCGTATAAGTTGCAACATATATTTGTAATCCAAGTATAGAACATCGAAAGTTATTACTCAAAAATTTGATTATTATTGAGAACTAAAATTTGAGATTGTTCTATAATAATTATCCGTGTATATAAGAAGGATATGCCGATGTTAGTTAGGTTACAAGTGTGAGAAATAAACGATCCATTACTAGATGGATCTTCACATTACGTGAATGAGTTGTTTCTTGGACAAGCAAGAAACAAATGTACATAACTCACACAACTATGGAATTTGAATTGTTGCTTTAGCAACAACTAGGAAATAGGCCGAATTGATTAGGAATTTGTTGTCAGATATTAAAATATGGCCTAGTCCTATGCCTCCTATTTCTATCCATTGTGATAGTCAGGTTACTTTGGCAAGAGCCTATAGTAGCACTTATAATGGTAAGTCTAGACATATTAGTCTAAGACATGAATATGTGAGACAGTTGATTAAAGATGGTATCATAACAATTGTCTACGTGAGGTCAAGTAATAATCTAGTCGATCCCTTGACAAAGGCTTTGCCAAGAGACATGGTAATAATGACCTCATAAGAAACGGGGCTGAAATCCTTTAATTAAAATCACTAGTAATGGTAACCCGACCTTTTTTTAAAACATTATTAGTTACAAGGTTTCATGGGTAAGAACAAGTTACCGACTGTGATTGTTTGATACTAACGTAGTCCCAATATGAGAAGTCAGTATCATCTGTTACGTTTTGTAAGTTGAATTAAATTCTTAATAAAGTATAATACAAATTTGTAATGTGTTAATAGCAACAGAAGCACATTGTAAATACTTCACCTATATGAACTTAGAAATGGTGCCGCTTCTTACGAAAGTTAGGGTTGCTTTCTAGAAAGCTCATAAAATAGGATTAAGCACAAGGCCATAATAGTGCGGAGTAATATAGAACTTTTCGCTGAAACAAGAGGTTAGTGTATATGCGGTATGTCTAGTTCTACTATATAATAATATAAGTTTAAAGCCGAGTTACTTGTCACTTTGATAGAGTTTTGAAATACTTGCACTAAGTAAATGTTTAACTCGAAAGAGACCTTTAAGTATGTATATTAATCCCATGGAAATTTTGGCTATATATTTCTAACACTTTATTTTTTGTTTTGTTTTACAAACAAAAGTGGGGAATTGTTAGTAGTTTGTTTATAAAACAAATGAAGATGTGTCTTGTCTTACATAAAAAAGATGTGAGTGCGCACGTGGATGAGATTTGACACTAACTGACTATCATTATTTTTATTTATTGAAAATTCGGTTTATTTTAATAAAAATTAACCATAAAGTCTTATTGAAACAGTGCGGCTGTTCACAAAAAAAAAGTTACTGTTATTTATTTATTTATTATTTATTTAATTCTGATTTTTTATGTCTTTTCAACGTTTTCTTTTTCGTAAAGGTAAGTAATATATTGATTTTGCAAGAAAAGAACACAAGAGGGAGGCCTGGCACCAACAATGTCTTTTCAACGTTTATTTGTTCATTTTGCAACTTTTCCCAAAATGTTGCCTTTGTACTTTTTGCAACCTTTTGAAGAGTTGCTTCTATTCGAAAGATAGAGATAAGTACATTTGTTTTAAGAAAAACATCTTCTTCCATTTTTTCGTTTTCTTTTTGAAAAAAACTACAACCATCGTTTCTAATTATTTCCCACAAGAGATCCTAGAGAAATACTAGAATTGCTATATAGTATTCTCATTTGAGACTTTGTTATATCCTAGAATAAATTTGCCGGTGATTATTAGCAACTTTGTGGGGTAAATAAATCCTTAAAGAAAGTGATATCACGCCTCAAAGTCCGATTTGATTACTCTAAATATCCGACTTCATTGTTCTACTCAATTCGAAGCCATATTTCCTACAGAAGCTACGTTGGGCGGCTGACGAGGATAGAAATGGGAATGCACCCCAAGAGCAAGACTTCATTGGCTCCACTTGAGAGGAAAGACCAGTAAACAAGTAGAAGACTTCACATGGATTAGGGATCGAATGCCTTTGTCATTCTGAATTTGGTTCGGGTGGCTCCGGCAAGCTTTCGAGGATCTGATGATCTCCGTCATTGTTGGTGCAGCAGAGAGAAAGATGAAGAAGCTGCAGCTTTGTACGGGAGGGGATTGCTCAAGTTGGTTAATGGCAGTTACAGGAGATGAAACAGAGGCCTAAATAAATCCGCCTTCATCTCTATTACAGAGAGGGCATCGTGAAGAGTGAAGAGAGGAGGGAGGAGATAGACTAGAGAGAGAGCAGAGAAAGCTTCTCTCCAGATGGGGCGCCATTTGACACGTGTCGCCACGTGAATGGATTACGGCACAGATGACGTAGCATGAAAGTTTTTTTTTGGTCAATCCTACTCTATTCCTACTCTACACTCACTCTCAGACTTTTGCCTTGCCTCTTTGCAGGGCGTTGGAGTCGAAACCCACTCCTGAAACTTACGCGTCCCCATCTCATCCCCCCCTGAGAATGTGGGGATTTGAACCCCTCACCTCCCCCTTCCATATTGGAAGGGTGGCCACTGGGGCGAATCCCAGTGGTTAACATGAAAGTTGTATGCAATATTTTATGAATGTGAGGATTTGACGGTGGGACCCATGGACGACAAGTGGCGCATCGTCGATTGATAGGCCGACCTCACGCCTCACGTTGACCCACAAGTATTCGTCATTCCAACTTCTAAGGGGGTGTATGAAGTTATATGGGTGTATTTAGCCCGGTTGTCGGCCCATATTTAAGGCAACTACATTGGATCACTGACGAAAATTGTGTGCCAGATTTTAACACCGGTCTGCCTGCTGAGTTGCCATTCATTTCGCACTCAAGTATGGGAGAAACTGGGATAGATTTCAGCCCAAAATCGTCCCCAAGTACATCGATGAAAGCCGAGTTATCATCTTATACACAGAAAACCAGAGACATACGCTATCCCGGAAGCATCGGACCAGTAGTAAAAGTCATGACACATGAGGGCAACTCACTGGACTCCCTATCTGGTTCTTTGTTGAGATAGATAGGTTTGGACTTCCGTTCCACTTTGGTAAATGCTTGTAAGACGAGGCTGTTTTGTGAAAAAGAACTTGAAATTGCAATTAAGTGTGCTACCATGCATCGAGTTGAGGACCATCTTACAGTTTGAACTGCTCCAACGCTGATACCAGCGCTTTGTCAAGTTCCACGTTTCATCCCTTCGCACAAGTTATAAGCACTCTAAAAACGGAACTCAGTTCTGTACTTGTGCTAGAAGATAATGAACAGCACAGGCATAATAATAATCTCAAAGCTATCCAGGTCAAATGCAGAAACCACTCAAGAAGTAAAAAGAGGGCATAAGCTTCGGAGATACAAGTCAGAAGATAAAAAGGTATCCCATGATGATTAGTCATTCTGCTGTTCAAAGCCATAGATGATGACAAGGATACCTAAGGAGAATAGACTCCTAGGCTACATTTGATCGTCCGGATTTCTAACTAGGATAGGACTAGATAGGATAGGATATGAAATTCTGAGATTTTTCTATACATATCCACTATTTGGTAGGGGTGAGCACGGTTCCCGGGAACCGGAGAACCAGAGAACCGAACCGGATCGGTTCCCGGTTCTTAAGAGACCAGTTCCGGAACCTGTCGGAATTTAAAAAAAAAAAAAAAAAACTAGCAGGTCACTTTCCCCCCACATGATTTCCCCCCCACCCGCCGATTCTTCCCCTTCCCCTTTCTCTCTCTCTCTCTCTTTCTTTTCTCCCCTTTTTCCTCCTCACGTCACTTCCCGTCCCCCCTACATTTTTTCTTTTATTCTCTCTCTTTCTCTTCTCTTTCCCCCTCTCTTGGCTGAACCCCCCTCCTTCTCCTCCTCCTCTTCTTCTTCTTCTTCTTCCTTCTTCTTCCTTCTTCTTGCTGGCTGTTGCTTCACCCACCACCACATCACCACCCCACGCCCTACTCACCACCGCCTCTTGGCCACCAAACCAGCACCACCCACCACCCACCGCTCGCCTGACGAGCCGTCTCGCCGTTGAGCCCGACGAGCTGTTGCGCCATCTGCTCCGCCCCTCGCCGCCATGAGCCACCGCCACCGTGACCACCTCTTGCCACCGCTCGCTCGGCCGTCTAGGCTGTTGTTGCTCCAAATTGCCACCGCCTCCACCAGAACCGAGCTCTTCCCCCCTTGGCCGTGGGTTGAGCCGCGACCACCGCCGTCTTCGCCGCGCCATCCGTGCCGCTATTGGTGCCGTGAGACTCGTGTCTTCGTCGCCGTCGCGCTGCCGTCGCCGCGTGCTTGCCCTTGACTTATTGGCTATGGATTTATTCTCTTATTTTTGATACGGGAACTGTGGAAAACAAGTGCATTTGGTTTTTCCTGTTCGGGTTCCGATTCGGAGATAATGGGGGAGGTGAAAAGGGGGAAGAAGGAATCGATTCAGCTCCATCTCTCTTTGGCTCTTCCGCGGAAGATTCTCGTTCCTCGCGAAACGAAAACCACCCAATCGCGTTGAGAATGAGGCCGATCGTCTCCTTGCAGTTCTGGGTCGATCTTCTCTTTCGTGCCCGAATCGTGTTCTGCAAGTGGGGAAGCGCGTCTTTGAGCCATGGGGAGGGGAAAGTTCAAGGGCAAGCCCACGGGTCGCCGCCAGTTCTCGACTCCCGACGAGATGAGTAAGTTGAGAGCGCAAAGATTTGATTTTTCTTGCGAATTTTGACGACCCTCTTTCGTTCGGCATCGCTTATGATTGTTGGGAATAGCCCATTCGTTGACCGTCGGTTGGTTGTTTGTTTGGATGTGGTCGGGCTAAATTTGGGTGTGGTTCTGTTTTGCTGGATCTGTTTGGTTTTCTGAGATCGCCATGTACAAATATGCCAAGATGTCAAGTTGTACCAGAGAGATAAGTGATAAGAAGAAAGGAAAAAACAATTGTGCATGCTATTCCCTGTTTTATATGCCGCTTCATGAATGAAGCTTCAATTAATCCATAACCTTGCGGGTATCAACCTAGAGTTTTATGAACAATGCTTGATGAGGCATGTTGTGGCGCTATTCTAATCCTGTGAAATGAAAAAAAAAAAGAACCGGTTGGAACCGAACCGATCTGGAACCTCGTAATGGGTAGGTTCCAAGTTCTTGGTTATGACTACGGGTAGGTTCCGGTTCCAAAATTGAGGAACTGTATCCGAGAGTAGGTTCTAGGTTTCAGAAGGAACCGAACTGGAACCGGGAACCGCTCACCCCTACTATTTGGTGAATCGCAGTATTAAAGTCGGATATATTTACATCATATCATATACATTTTTTAAACGGCATATCATTATAAATGAATCTAAAATTTTATAAACGGAGATTGTGAAAATCTCCATGACACTATTCCTTAATTTAATTTAATTTTTATTTTATTTTTCCTCTTTTTAAATTATTTTCTTTATTATTTCTTTTTTCCCCTTTCATCATTCTTTAATAAAATTTTATCACATACATTTTTTTTTTAATTTAAACGGCATATCATTGAAAATGAACTTAAAAGTTTATAAATGGAGATGGTGAGAATCTCCGTGACACTATTCCTTAATTTATTTTTATTTTTTTATTTTATTTTTCCTCCTTTTTAAATTATTCTTTCTTCCCCTTTCATCATTCTTTTATAAAATTTTATCAAATAGTAAACTACTAACATACCTAAAATACAAAAATACCTAAAATATATATAATAAATATACATATATAATTTATAGATTGAATGTTTATTATAAGATAGAATTAAAGTTGAATATATAAATTAAAATAAGATTAAATTTAAAAATAAATTTTAAGTTTAATTTTTAATTTCTTAAATTAGAATTCAAGTATTATTTATATTGAAATAAATTTTAATTTTGTTCATTTAAAAAATTTGTTATTCGAGAAAAATAACTTTCCTATTATGGACATTAGAAATCCTATCTACCTTTATCCCACCTCTCCCATAGGATAATTTTATCCGGCCTATATTCCCTTTATATCCAACTTTATTCTATCCTAAGTAAGCACCAAACGTAGTTATCCTGACTGCCAAATACAGCCTTAGAGCATCAACCAAATTCTTACCAAAACCAATTAAGTTTGGTCAATCTCTCTTCATTTCCTTTTTTTTTTCTTATTTAAAAGGGGGGTTGGGATGAGTGTGCAGAGAACGGTAGCAAAAGATTCTAGATAATGTTCTTGCAGAATTAACATGGCACGCAACTCTAATCAAGCATACACTTGGTGCTAGTGGAACAGACTACTGGAATCGCTAAGGTATTGCAATGATGGACTAGAAAACGGCCAAAATATCAACAATTGAATGTGACAGAACAATCACTGAGGTTTGCCATAGTGATCACCCTTCTAACATGGAAGGGAGAGGTGGGGGGTTCGAATCCCCACCTTCTCAAAGGAGGTTGGGGTGGGGACGATTAAGTTTCAGAAGTGGGTTTCAACTCCCACGCCCTGCAAGGAGCTATGTCAAAAGTCTAAGAGGTTTTTTGCCCTGCAAGGAGCTATGTCAAAAGTCTAAGAGGTTGGGGTAGGGACGATTAAGTTTCAGGAGTGGGTTTCAACTCCCACGCCTTGCAAGGAGCTATGTCAAAAGTCTGAGAGTGAGTGTTAGAGTAGGAATAGAGTAGAACCGACCAAAAAAAAAAAAAGTGACAGAATCAAAAATTTCTCTATTTCATGGCGCGCCTCTCCATAAACTTTTCCTTCAAAAACCGTGCTTGGTGAAAGGTGCACCAGCATCGACGAATCAAGGACCAGCCCCCGACTCAGAGAAACATTCTTTGGGGTCAAAAATATCCAATTATGGTCAAATTTAATGCATGCTTCAAATGAATAAGAATAAATTATTATATGATCGAGCAATCCTAGGATACATAAAAGCTAAAAACCCTTAAAAGCCGACCTGCAGCAAACTGCTCCTTCTTCACTTGGTTGAGGATCGTGAGTTTGAATTGAAAGTTCGTCGTTAATTGCACCAGCCTTGTTTGAGTTCTCTACTTCCTTGTGGTGGATGCTTTGAATTCTAGTGTGTCTGAAGGAGGAAGGATCTTTGTTTGAATCGGAATCCATTTGTGGTTGCCTGTATCGTGTCGAGGCAGGGAATTAGAATAGTTGGGATGCATTGAAGCATTTGTTGTCTTTTTATATTTCTGATGTAGTTGAAAGATATTGGCTCGTGAATGTTCGGGAATGATTGGAATCGATGTGCTGCCTAGGTGATGATTTCATTTGAACAGAGTCCTTGCGTTTGCAATAACGTTTGATTACCGGTCTGATTTGCTGTTTGGAAGGGGCAAAATAGGAAGGATAAATCATTTCTTCACATTAGGATGACCCTTCCTTCCCCTTTTTTTTTTCTTTATTTCTTTTCATTATCACTTTGCTTTTTTCATATAATTTTCCTCGGATTCTCTCGGGCCAGTTTCGCCGTGAATGATGTCGAGGTCCCCAAGAAATGGTTTGATCTAACTAGTCATCAGACCGGTGGGGAAATGTTTTGATAGTTGCTTGACAGATGATTCTTCTCGCCACATTTTGGTAAATGATTTCTTTTTTTGGGCTAGCGAGACCACAATATATATATTTTCCGGAGATTTTCAATGAGAATTTGTAAAATGACATGCTTTCTTTGTTTCACGTGACAAATTCTACTTAGGCTCCATTCATTTCGCGGAGAATAATTTTTGGGAAAATGTTTTCCGGATTTTTCGACGTTCGTTTCATGTAAAATGAATTCTTTGGGGAAAATGTTTTCCATGAAAGAAAAAAAGTCTTCTAAATTAGAGGAAAAATGTTTTTCACTTTTACTCACTTGATCTCTTTTATCTCACACCTTTACAAATCATCACTTCCTCCTTCCCTTTCTTTTTTTTTTTTTTTTTTTTTTTGTTGGAATTATTTTTTAATTTTCTTTTTCTTTTTAATTCGAATTATTTTAATTTCTTTTTTTCTTTTCTATTTCTTTTTTTTTTTTTTTCTTTTTGGTTTCCCATCTTCTTTTTTTCTTGACTAGTCGTCGGCCGTTGCCAAGCGAACCTTGAGCTCATTGATCTCAAGCTCTCGCTTTGCACTCTTGCTTATCCTTTTCTTTATTTATTCTACTCTACAGTTGTATATTGCTCAAGCAAATGGCTCTACATGCTTTGTTTTTTTTTTTTATTAGAACAGAAAAGACGTAGGGAGAGAACATGCCACTCAACTGGAAGATTCTCATTAGGGCTGTACATGCTTTGCTTCTTTTCTCTTTTGCTTTTTTTTTTTTAAATCCATATGGACATTTTTTTAGAGTAAATGAGAGTTTGACGACAATGGGGGAGCAAAGATATGAAGTAAATTTGCCTGGATTTAAAGGCAAGTTTATATTTGATCGATTTATAGGTCGGTAAGTAATGCATGTCTAAGCGGTGAAATCTTAGAAAATATTTTTCGAAACATTTTTAGGTTTTAGCCGAACACCAGGAGATATTGTCATTTTCCTGGAAAATGACTTCTAGGAAAATATTTTCCGGAAATGGCCCATTTTCTGCGAAATAAATGGACCCTTAATGATGGGCACTTTTACTCGTTAAGCAATCTCTCTTATCATTGAAGTTTGACATCCAGATTATTTGTGAGTAATGATATTGATATATTAAGAGATATGACAAAATCATAATTTAACATCCAACAAGTGAATAAATAGTTTTTATAAGAATAGATGTTATAGAAGCGTGGATATCTAGATAGTTTCATTTTCTTTTATAAAATTATTTTTCAAAAAAGTGAACTCTTCTAAATCTCTTTAGCCTGATATTCAAGAGAATCTTGAACTTTTCACTTGCTATAAAAAATGTCCTAGACTTTCAACTTAAGCATGAGAGTACGAACGTTTAGTCTTGTATTAAAATGTAATGGAATTTCAATTTTCTTGAAAAATATGCTTATCTTTCGACTCTATCAAGTTAATTACGATTTTGTATGAGCACATCCATAGTGTAGATTTGAAGAGTAAGTTCAATATATCAATTTAGAGTTTATGTCCATTTGAAGTTTATCCATTTGTTACTACAATATGTAACAAGCTTAAAGTGAGAGGGCGAAATTTCTAAGTGGGATCAAGAGCTTACATATATTCAACAAAATACATTTTCTAGTGGAAAATAAATTAAGAAAAGAAAAGCAAAGTTCACCGGTGCAGCCATTAGACTAAGCACGCCCTAATCACTGTCCTAAGGCTTTGTTTGTATATATCTTATTTGTTCACTTGTCTGGAAAAAATACACGACTATACTTATTGCTTGTCACGTATGTAGATTAGGGATAATCGGTTCCAGGATGGGTCGCTCTCACCTTGAAATTGAGAACCAAATCATTAGAGTCGATCACCAATTTGTGAAACTAGGAACCGGACTGAACCAGCCGTCGGGTTCAGTTACCTAATTGGTCCAGGAATAGGTGGAGAAGAGAGAAAAATTCCACTTTGAATCTACGATTTCCAGAATCTTACCTTTCAATGATACACGCCAGAGTGAAAGTCCATCCGTTCATCGCTTGCTGTCGATAGCCGGCTACCAGGGAGGACGATTAAGAGAGAACAGAAACAACAGCACAGACGGAGCCTCACGGATGGACCTCACAAGAAGTTCCTTCTCTCTATCGAATTCTAGAGAGTTTATAGTTGATTCTCCTTCTCCGCACATCACTCAACGCCGATGATAATCGCTGCAAGCCATCTCCACAGCCGCACAGGAAGAGTTCTATTATGCTCTGTCTGCCGTCCGAGAGAGCGTGAATAGCTCAAACTTCGAATCTTGAGGATTCGCTTCTCAACGGTGGCTTCATTCCAATCAATTCGAAGTTCGTTGGCGTGATCCACCACCAATTCGAGTGTTCTGTGATCTCTGCCGCCTCGCTCTGGCTTCCCTGGCTATCGGACGACAGTTCGTTGTTCCCTTTATCTTGAAGCTCCCTGCATTGCGCCATCAGCTCTTTGGTTCCAACCTTGATCCTTGAACTAAGCGGCAAGAATGACGACGGGAGGTGTCTAGCGAGAGAGTCTTCCCGGGCTGAAAGAGGCGAACTAAAAGACAAGACCAAGAGAGGGAGGCGAGTGTCGAGCGAGAGGGACTGAGGAGGGAGGCTTGAGACTGAGCAGTGAGGCGTGATTCGTGAGACTGCGCGGGAGGGATCGGGGGCTAGAATGGGCAATTAGTGTTTTGACTCGAAGGGAATGCGAAATTACACATGCAACTCCACGATCATCTTTTAAGAAATGTTTTCTAACAATAAGAATTATAAATATAAAAAATTATCACTTCGGTGCAGTGATTTGGTCCATATCTGAGATAAAAAACTGGACCGATTATCACATATTCCAAATTTTAAGAATCAAGAGTAAGATTGGTTCGCAGTTCAGTCCGGTTTTAGTTCTCACCCCTAATGCAGATTAGGCCGAATCATATCCTATTTTAGTTTGGACTTAGGACCAGACGAAGCTCCATCTCCTCCCCCCACCCCCTCCCCTCCCAAAAATATATACTCCAGCAAATCCATCTCATCCCCAGTCTCTCTCCCCACTTTTCATCTTCCCAACAAATGCACCATTTCAAGTGTATTGAGATGTTTTCGGTTAGGAGAAAAGTGCATTGACATTTTAACAGCACTTGTCTATTTATTTCTGGTTTTATTTCCTTTCGTTGCTTCTGCATCGGAATTTCCACGCATATTGTCTTCTCCCAGGACAGGTGTTGCGTTGGTTTCTCTTGTGCCTTGGGATTTTCGCCACGTGAAGGCGACTCTAAGCCAACCAGTTTGTCAATGTAAATCATGTAAGATTTTTTCTAATTGTGGACTACATTAATTGATATTATAATTTACCGTTTTACGTTTACCATTTTACGGGGTTTGGTTTAAGGTAAGATAGAAGGTTTCTTAATTAGTCTAATATGGGCTGGCTAGTGTGGGCCGAGTTGAGCTTGGTCCGTAATGAGAGGGACTGGCTAAAAACTCTATAAATAGTGCTCAAGTCTCTTCTCTAACCCTAATTCTCACATGTATCCTCACTTAAGGAGCGTTTACCTAACGCTAAATGTGAGGGGGGCCGCCTCATTGAGCCAGTGATACGGAGGGCATGATGTGGAAGCACATCTTAGAAGGACTTGATGCGTGGATCCTCTTGATATGTGGGTAATCATTTTTCTGCTTCCGCTTTATGTTCGATGGATCCCAAAACAGGTGCGTTAATCTTTCTATTCAATTATGCATGTTCTTGTTCTGGTTATGGAGATCTTGGGGTTGCGCAATTTGTATCTTACATGTGGTATCAGAGCAACCGTAACCCTAGAACTTGAACACATAAAGTTTTTGCCATAATTTGTGATTTTCGAGATTTTTTGTTCAATAAAAATAAAATTAAATCACAAATTTGGACTGGGCTCGACGAGATGAGCAAGATGATCGGCGGCGCGTCGCCGGAGGAGGCCGCACGCGCCCCCACGCATGGCCACGCGCCGCCTGGGTGTCGAACGTGCGCCGCATGTGAGCTCCACGCGCCTCGCACTCAGGCGGCGCGTGTGGGCGCGTGGAGACTCCGATCAGCGCGTGGCTAGCGGCGTTGGATTTGTATGATTTCCCTCTACATCGTGATGTATTTATTTTATATTTTTGATTATTTTATGGATGTGAAAATACATACAAAGCCCTAAATACGTGTATTTTTAGTGTATTTTTGAGTATTTTTCTTGTATTTTATGTGATTTTGGAAATATAGGTATTGAGTTACTGGTATGTTATCACATAAACATTATAATTGTGTGATTCATTAATAAAAATTAAAATTTATTGTGAACTAAACCTGGCTTAATGAGATACAACTATTATGGGATAATATTTGAACTATGTATTGAGGTCATGAGAAACAATAAAAGTTATGGAACTTTTGTTGCTCAAGCATAGTTATTTATACGCATCTTGATGTATTTTTGTTTCTTTTGATAACCTTTGAATGATGAACGTCTTAAGAACTCGTGACCAAATTGATTATATTAATTCTCACTTCTTTGAATGTGGGTAATGTATGTCAGTTAAGTTATTGCATATTTTACCTAAATTCATCTGGTCACTTATTAATGTCTATCAAGTTGAGCACTGGTTTATGGTTAAGAAGTATGACAACATTTACGCAGAACAATAATATCTACTGTTATAAGATTAGATGTTTGGTTATGTGTTTTGACTCAAAATATAGGCCACTAGTTGATGTAATGATAATTTGTTACTTAAAAAAATTGGTTAATTAATCAGCTATTGGTCTTGGAGTCATGTTTTGCCTTATAAAATTCATGATCAATAGTTGATCAGCTATTAAGCTTGTCAATTTGGATACTCTATGTTGCTGTTGATGTTAACTTATGAGGGATCCTTTGGATCGGCATTCTTTTTATGTTGTTTTGGTTATCAATAATCGGGGTGCACAAGAGATGCTTTCTTTTATATTATGAGAAGTTTCTTGTGTTGCTATGATCGGTGATCTCATTGAAGTCTAACTTTCAGGTTCTTTATATATAGATATATGATTATTTTTATAAAGCAATATAATTAGCATGATATGTGATTTTGGTGATATGATGCCCCTATCACTGAAGTTAAAATCACATGTATATGGTGTATGTGAGAAGTAAAGTTTATATCCCTGGTATGAGAGAATTTCAAAGATTCAATTGAGTAGTGACCGCCAAAGTGGCACGCTTGATTGAGTATGAGAAATTTCGATCTCATATGATTATTGGAATGTCTCCTAATCTAATGCATAGTCATACTCCCAAAGGAGGTGATTGTGTATTAGTTCATGAAGGGATACATGATGGTGTGGTGGATGAGTGACTGATTATAGTGATTCATATGCCCAAAGGTGATGAATTCACGAAAAATTAGAATATATTCTCATAACCGCTATCATGTGGGGATTGTACAACTACATGTCATGTATTCTGCCCAAAGGTGATTATATGATTATGCGTGTAACTCTCTAGATGTGTACTTGTACGTCAAGTTACACGATGCTCACATGATGCTAATTATATACATTGCTTGTTTTTCAGTCACATTTTCTGTAATTTATAACTCCACTATTATTGAGAAAAAAGCCATTGAATTTGCTTACTGTCCATGAAGCGTTCCATTTTGGAACACTTGAAAAGAGATTTGCCTGCAGACTACACTGCTATAAGATGATGGAAGCCTTAGTAACTTGTAATTATGTCTTGTCTAATATAGAAATTAGGACACATCTGCAAAGATTGTGTTTAAGTCATAATGACATATACATCTCGTATATGGTTAAAAGGTTATTTTCAAAAGTTTTCTATTTAAGGAAAATGGCCATGATAAAGAATAAACTAGTTAAAAATTAGTCTTGAAGGTTGTCAAGCCTAATAGTAGAGGTAAGTATTTTGGCAAGTATGATCATATTGAATTGCTTAAAGGGTCATTTGTCAAATACTTGGTAAATTCTGGGGTGGTAATTTAATTACTATACCTGAAAATCCTGACAAGAAGATTTGGCTAAAAGGCATAAAGCACCATAATGAACATGGTGATGAGTATGATCAGTAAGACCAATTTATCCGGTCTTCTGTGGGTTGATATTATGAAAGCAACTTTTTCACATAAAAATGTGTCTCTTATCAAAGTTGTTTCATGAACTTTTTTTGAGTTATAGACTGGACATATTACTTGAATCATATTAAATTTAGAGGTGTCATGTAGAAGTGAGATTATCTAATTCAATATTAAGTGCGTTGGAATTCAGATCCACTCGGAAACATTTTGTATCTTATCTATATTGTTAAAGGGGTATTGATTTTATAACCCTAAAAAAGGTGTAAGAATTATGGAATCACATACTCTAAAGTTTCTAAAGATTAATGTAATTGTAGAGGATAGCTGCTTTCAGACTATTAAAGATAATAGTATGATGGAGGTTACTGTGTTTTTTGTCTTTACCTATACAGATAATTATGGAATCTCCTATACCATAGACTAAACTTGTTGAGGTTCAAGGTACTATTTATAATTAAATTTCTTAAACCTCTCAAGTGCAGAATGAAGTGGTTGCAGCTTTATTAAGGAGATTTGTTAGGGAAAGACGATCAGTTATACCATCAGACTATATAGTCTATTTGTGAGAGCATGATTACAATATCCACTATATGGTTGATGTAATGGCATATTTATAAACATCGTTTCTTATTCTTAATCAAGTATGTGATTAGATGCCATAAAATGCAGTATACAATCTATGAAACATCATAGTGTTTGGAAACTAACTTACTTACCTAAAGATCATAAGTTCATTAGTTGCAAATTGGCGTACAAAACTAAAATAATTTCAAAGAAAGATTGTGGAATTTACAGCCAAATTGGTATCTAAAGTTTTCAATCTAAAAGAGAGGTGGATAGTTAATAGTGAAGAAAGAAATATTTATTTCTAGTATTTTTAAAGATTCTTTCAGAATGAACGTGGCAATAATAATTTATTTTGATATGGAGTTACGCCAAATAGATATAAAATCTATATTGTACAATTGGAGGATTTTGCAACAGATGTTTCAAGTAAACTTGTGTATAGACTGAAAAGTCTTATTTATAGTTTTAAGCAAGTTTCTAGACAATATTATTAAGGTTTCATCGTGTTATTATTTTGTTTAATTGGGAACAAAGTAATTCAATATACTGCAAGGTCAGTAGGAGGAAATTTATTTTTTCTCATACTCTATGTACATAATTTTTTTGCTTACAAGTTGTGACCTTGAGACATCTTATATCCTTTATATTGAGATCTGTAATGATTGTTTTTGTCATATTATATTAGATTTTCTCGGATGACATTTGCTAATTGTATATTGGAAATATTCAATATACATTATTGCAAGCCATGAATTGCTCCTGTTGTTAAGGGTGATGGACTGAATCTATCACATTGTCCTTATTTAGATATTGAGAAAATCTAATTAAATGGTGTACCTTGTGTCAGTGCACTTAAAAGTATAATATATGCTTGAATTTGCACTAGACTAAATATCGTCTTTGTGACCAGACTTCTAGGCAGATATCAGTCAAATCCAAGACGTGATCACTAGATTGCTACCAAGAAGGTTTTGAGGTACTTAAAAGGACAAGAAATTATATGCTAATTTACAGACATGTTTAATTCTTACAGTTAGTAGGGTATTTAGATGTAAATTTTGTTGTCTGTTATGATGACAAGAGATCAATAACATAATACATATTTATATTAGCAGGAAGTGCAATAAATAAAATTATATGTCATCTTCTACTATGTAAGCAGTGCTAATAACATTCTTTTAGGTTGTTACTTGAGCTATTAGGCTCCGGAACCTCATTAAGGAGTTGACCGTTTTTAATTTTATGAATTGACCCATACGGTTGTATTAAGATAACAAATTTATAGTATTATTTATTTACTACATAGGTCTCAAGGGGTCTAAATATATGGTAGTCAAAATTTTTGATCAAAAGGAAACGGTACAGTAAGATGACATAATAATATAATATATTTTCACAGATGATATGGTTACAGATCCACTAATTAAATGCCTACGCCCATGTGTATTTAAGTGACATGTCATTAGTATAGGCATAGAAGCATCATGAGATGTTGTTATTTAGTGGGAGCTATTTTGGCTTTACTTTGATAAAGATTTCATCTGTGTTCGTTACACTTTGTAATGGTTTGATAAGTATCAACTTTTGCATTCACTAAACTATTTTTTGAATATGTTGTTATTATGTTGAATACATATTGATAAAGTCTCAAGGGATTGTATAAACCTTGAGTAAAGGCTAGGGGCATCCGGGCATCCGGTTATTAGCCTTGTGCATATGTCTTGTGATACATAAAGAAAGGTTAACCGTAAAGACAAAACATATGTGGGTTCATTGGAACCATAAAGCATTTTCTAGTGGCACAAGTTTTTGTGACACCTAAAGTTAAGAGAATGATGATTGACAAATGGGATCTCTCTATGAGAGATGTTATCCATTTACCACACTATCATATTGAATCCATATCAATAAAGTTGAGAACATTCGTGACCATGGATGACTCTGTGTGTATACATGCAGTTACCGCCATGATTCGGTGTTTAAGACTTTATGGAATAGGATTGACTATTAAGAATTATCTCTGGACAAATGTGCGCACATACAGTACAATTTCAATTAATATAGTCCAAGTGGGAGAATGTAAGAGTTTTTCTAATTGTGGACTACATTAATTGATATAGTAATTTACCGTTTAACGTTTACCATTTTACGGGGTTTGGTTTAAGGTGAGATAAAAGGTTTCTTAATTAGTCTAATATGAGCTGGCTAGTGTGGGCCGAGTTGAGCTTGGTCCGTAATGAGAGGGACTGGCTAAAAACTCTATAAATAGTACTCAAGTCTCTTCTCTAACCCTAATTCTCACATGTATCCTCACTTAAGGAGCGTTTACCTAACGCTAAATGTGAGGGGGGCCGCCTCATTGAGCCAGTGATATGGAGGGCAATAGAGGAGAAGGACTTGATGCGTGGATCCTCTTGATATGTGAGTAATCATTTTTCTGCTTCCGCTTTATGTTCGATGGATCCCAAAACAAGTGCGTTAATCTTTCTATTCAATTATGCATGTTCTTGTTCTGGTTATGGAGATCTTGGGGTTGCGCAATTTGCATCTTACAAATCAAACCATTAAAGAGACAACAGGCAACAATAAGGCATTTCGTGTTTTCTGAGAGCCATTCTGGTTTTCTTCTCCAGTAGACTTGAAGGCAAAATCAAGGGCAGAGTAAGCGCAAAGGAGAAATGATTTTGCCCATTAAGAAACGTAGACTCAGGGCCTATTTGGTAACCATCTCAATAGTGCCAGATTCTATTTTTTTGTTCCGAGGAATAGTTTTGGAACATAATTGTGTTTATTAAAATGTTTGTTTCTGAGAACAAATTTCTATTTTTTTGTTCCTGGAAATAGATTTGTAATGGAATCAAGAATTAAAAAAAAAAATTGATTATTGTTCCTGAGAACAATTCTAGAATCAAGCCTATATTTTCTCTTCTTCTTCTTCCTTTTTCTTCTTCTTCATCCACCGGTGCGGTTGTCGTCCGCCACCGTCCACCGTCCGCCACCCACCACCGCCGGTCGCCGGCAACCGGTCTTGCGAGCTCGTCGGAGGCAAGCCAACCACCGGCAAGGCTCACCCGTGCCCCGGCGAGGCCTGCCTGGCCACTGGCGAGGCTCGGCCGATGAGGGCTGGCCTCATCGAGGGTCGGCGATGCTTCGGTGAGGTCACCGGCCCTCGTATGGCTGGTCATTGGACCCGCAACCGGCCACTTGAAGAAGAAGAATAGGAGAGAGAAAGGAAAAAAAAAGGAAAAAAGTAATAAAATTATTTAAAAATTAAAAGAAAATGATTTGGAGTAGAAATTTTGAGTACGGTACCAAACGCAATTCCATTCCAGAATCAGAAATTTTGAACAGTTATCAAACAACTTAAAATGTTTAGAAATTGTTCTCGGGAACAGAATAAGAAAGAATCATTTCTTATCAGAAATTGTTCCTGGGAACAGAATCGTTACTAAATGCGTTCTCAATATGAGTAAAAATGCTGAAGATGCTGGTACTATTGGTTCAGGTTTGTTGATTGCGCCGAGGGGTACTAATTCTAATGGATCTAGTTCATCTCCATCAGAAACTAATAAAGGTTGATCTAATTCGTCAACCGCGCCTATCAGAAATTAGTATGAGGTGTTCTTGAGTTTTAGAGGTCTAGATACTTGAAAAGGCTTCACTGATAATCTTTACAATGGTCTCATTGATGCTGGAATTTGTGATTTCAAAGACGATAAGGCACTCTGCCATGGCGAGAAGATCAAACCAGATCTTTTGGCAGTCATCAAGAAAAATAAGATCCTGATCCCCATTCTCTCCGTGAATTATGTTAGGGAAATCCCTTATGATTGTTTGAAGATGAAAAAATAAATCAAGGGTTACTAACGTGTTTAATGGTTGAGTAATAGACTATGTAGATGATAGAACATATAAAGGATATTGTCAAAGTCTATACTTGGAAGAACTAGAAGACAGACTCTATGTTGAAGCTGAACTTATTCAAACTGTGTCCAGACCTTAAAGCTAAATATGTTCAGACTCAGATTATAAAGTCTATTGCACTCAAACTCATATTGTAAAATCTATTGCTCTCAGACTTTACATCCAAATTCGATAGAACGTAACACAAGCCCAAATGTATAACGGCTAGTGATCTGGTTTGAATTCTATATCAAGATTGATTTGATTGACTCAATCTAATTGATTGACAATTGGATCTTGAAGACAATAACTTTATATACGAATAAGCTCTATTTATGGAAACCAAGATTCTGTTTGTATGGGCGATCAGAATCAATTTGGGATTCTACTTTTGTCATTCAACAGCTACCAAATCTTCTAGATACAGATCTGTCCAATGGGTATATTGGAAGACGATCCTCAAGATACTGTCCAACGGCTAGTTTGGAAGTGGAGGAGTATTTAAGGAGATGAAGGACCGATAAGCAAGTAAGAGACGGAGCATAGAATTTATAATTCCAAATTTTGAGCCAATTTCGATCATACACTTGTCTTTTGTGAGCTTAAACATTTGTGATCGTGAGAGAAATACCAAAAGAGTGACTTAGTGAGATAGTGTGATCTACTACTAAGTTTGCACTCAAAGTTGTAATCTATTGTTGATTGCATAGTGGAATCTAGCGTGAAGGCTGTTAGCGTGGGAAAGTGAACGTAGGCTTGATCTAAGCCTAATCACTATAAATTTTGTGTTCTTATTCTCTTCCCTGAACTCCTTAATTTTGTTCGTAGTTCTATTTAACTGCTAAAGTTTGAACTCGCTCAAAGTCTGTTGTACTTCAGACTCAGTTTCAAAAGTCTGTTGTTATTCAGACTTAGGTTAAAAGTAAAGGTTTTTACTTTATCTTGCAGAATCTGTTTTTACACATATTCACCCTCCTCTAGGTGTTCATACTAGCACTTTCAAATTATTATGAGAGTAGTTGGTGTCTGGATGAATTTGTTCAAATAATGGAATGCAAGAATAATAACACGAGGCATATGGTGTTGCCCGTATTCTGCAAAGTGGAACCAACTCACATGCGACATCAAATTGGAGTTTTGGAAAGGCATTTCATGAGCGTGAGAGCTGTTTGCGTGAGTGGCATTTTGACCTAACAATTTTGTAGAAATGGAAGCAAGCACTTATTGAAGTCAGTTCCTTGAAAGGAATGAAGCCGATGGGTAATTGTCACTAAAACGTTCTCTACTTCCTTTTAGTTTGTGTGGATTTTCTCTAGTTGTTCTGATTCCTACATGCTCCATTTTCTTTCTTTTAGGTTTTTCTTAATATGAAAAAAGCAATAAAATCTTGCTGGTAGTAAGATTCTACTAAGTGTTGGACCTAAGCATGTCCTTAAACTGCTTTTGTTCTCGGAGTCAACCCCAATAGTAAAATGGGGTAATGATAACCGCGGGGGTCCGAACCACTCTTAATCCGGGTCCCCCGGCCTTGATTCCCGTGAAGCCCTTCTCCTAGCATACTAGGCTGGGTTCGGAAAATGATAGGCAGCTGGTCCGGAGTTCCATAAGTTATTCTTTTTTAATATTTACTTTAGTGATATTGACCAATCTAATTGGAGATTTTATTTTTATGATCCCTTTCACTTGAATAATATAATAATTTTTTAATTAATTTATTATTCTGATGTCCAAAGTTTTTGTATCATCGTGCCTCTTTTTCATGTTTTTAGTATAAGCTAGATTAATCTTCATCACAAACTTTTGTAATTACATATTTATTTGAGATTGAGCTCATCAAATCATGTACCTTTTATGTCGATTGTGAAAGCCACAATTCTTAATCTCCCCAAGTTACATTAATTAAATCATTAATGTCATTAACTTGTTGCTAGAAAAATTATTTTTGCAAAAGAGATATTTCATAGTTTATATAGGATGATGGTAAAAATAAAAGGAAAAAAGACTCTCTTTACTATATGTTTGTTTAGTTATTTTTCAATGCATTTTCCTATCAACTCATACACCTGCATAAATTGATTTATTAAAATCATAGAAAAAGTCAAGAGGAAAATAAAGTACAACGTGTTATCATCTCTTGATGCAATGAAAACTGATTACAGCATGAATCTAGAGTGATAAATCCACAGCACAAGAGAGAAATTTGCAAGCATGTATAATTGCACAAAAAAGAAGAATTACCCTTAATTGTATTCAGGTAATCATAATAGAGCACCCTGAACGACTTTCAAGATATGAATTCCTCTTGCATCAAAAGTTATGACCTATTTATTGATTGATGGTTGAACTCTGCTATCGAGTTGACCTATCCGATTTTTGCCTATAAAATTACTATTGCCACGTATTTGAACTCTTGTCACATTTGATAGGTACGAAGGAGAATTGGTGAAATCAATTGTCCAAAAATTGTTGAGCGAATTGAAGAAAAAGTTTGAGTTGGTTATTCATGAGAATCTGGTCGGAATTGATAGTCATGTGGAGAAGGTTATAAATGTTGTAAATAATAATTTTAGAACTACCCTATTTGTTGGCATCCATTGAATGGGAGCTATTGTCAAGACAACTCTTGCTAAGACTTTATAATACAAGCTTTCTGACTAATTTGAGAATCATAGCTTCATTGCTGATATTAATAAATTATGTAAATGTAAAGGCCTTGAGTACTTGCAGAATCAGTTAGTCTTTAATAATGATGAAGGGATCAGCCTCCTCTCATCTAAGTTTAAAGGTAAGAAAGTCCTTATTATTCTTGATGATATGGATGATTATGATCAATTGAACGCTTTAGCTGGAAATCATAATTGGTTTTCTTCGGGAAGTGTAATCATTATTGCCGTTAGAAACGAGAGTATTCTTGACAAAGCAAATGTGGACTACAAACAAGAAGACGAGGAACTAGATAAGGATAAATCTTTGATTCCGTTTAGTAGACATGTGTTTCGCTAGATAGACCTCCAAGTGAATTTAAGGAACTCATTGATGAAGTTTTATCAACCACAAGTGGGCGTCCCTTATCTCTAGAGGTTTTAGGCTCACTTTTCTATGGAAAAAAAAAAAAGGCAACACAATGGGGAGGTATTATAGAGAAGTTAAGAAAAGTCCCCCATAAAAAAAGTGCAAGAAAAGTTAAGGATAAGTTATGAAGCATTAGAGAATGGACCAAAAAAAAAAAAAAAAAAAAAAAAAAAAAGTTTTTGGATATTGCTTGTTTATTCATTGGCACTGACAAAAGAATTGCATCCTACATGTGGGACGCTTGTGAATTTTTCCTAGAGGAGGGAATTGAAGTATTAAGATTTATGTCATTATTAAAAATTACAAAGGATGGTGATCTCAAAATGCATGATCAATTAAGAGATCTTGGCATGATCAAAAGTATAATCAAGTCCTAAAACTTATCAAATTGATCCAATCAAATTATTCCGTTAATTTCATTGTTTGAAAGTTTTAGAACTTACTTGCATTATTATGACAAAGTTTTGGACTTTCAATGGACTTATCCCTAAACAAAATAAAAGACATTTTTAAAGCATAATTGAAACACATTCATAACTCACTCCCTGGATATTAGTGGGTATATAGCCAAATAATTAAAAACAAAAAACAAAAAACAAAAAACGCACGACCTTTTAATCCAGGAATAAAAATAATACCGCCTCAAAGAATCCTAAAAGGATGAAAAGCTCAACCTTTCCCTTATAGGACAAAAATGATGTGCGTTATAAATTCTGTTTATTCTATCCTAAGTCGTCACGCGTCGCCCTACATGGATCATGGTGCTGACATGCACAGTCGACCCCATTTACCATGACCACAAGCGACATTTACAAAATGATAAAAATTTGGCAACAAAAAAAAAATACACTAATTTTGATGACAAAGATTATGAATTAATAAATAAATAAAAACGACACCATTTTTTGCGTTGGTTGATGTCGCTCCCTCTATGTCAGCACAATTAGCCATATAGGATAAATGCGGTGATTAAATGATGATAATGGCCATGGGTATACTTAAACTCTGTCGATTAGAGGAGAGAAAGGATTTCTTGATATTTTGAGAGGGAAGTTTATCAGGAAATAACTAATTTGAGTAGATTACTTCTCTCGGAGGTTGCTTCCATTTTTTTTAATTATTCTTCCCTTGGATTCCTTTCAGGTGTTGAGATCTAATTCCTTCTCTACTAATCATGTCATTCTCCTCTAAGCATTCATGAAGTTTTGTACAACATTGTGAAGCCATTTTTCATCTTTTCTTGCATTTTTCGTAATTTTTTACTATTATTTTCTTATTTCTTCTTTCTGATCGCCGTGCTCTTTGGAGTAAACTGAAAATCTACCAGCTCATTCGTAGTTCAATACGTTAAACCCACAGAACATGAGCATTATATTTCATCCTCCATTTGTATATATCCATCACTAATCATTTCCTCACCAATGAAAACACTTGAAAAATTGATGTTTGGATTTGCTCTTGATAATAACGAATTATAATAAGAATTGAATCTAAATGCTAGCAGACTGATTAGTAGCAAGTAATTTATGCTAAAATTTCTTCGGATTGAACTGGATCAAGAATTATTTCACTTATGTATCTTAGAGATATTTAATTAAAGAGTCTATGGGCACTGAAGGAATTGAATCTAGTCATGAAATTGAAACTTTGTTTTTGTCTAAAATCAGTATCAGAATCATAAACCGTTACAAATCATCTAATTACAGTTTAGAACATCAAGTGATTTACATGAGTTACATGAACGTAGTTTAGTCATGCATCTTTCCAAAACAGGGCAGGAAAGAGGGGAATGAAATCACCTCGTCAAGGAGGAGTTCTCGGTTATTGGTCAAGCTTGTCCGAAGAAGATCTAAAAATGTCGCCCTGTGGGAGTGCGGCCCGGCAATGAAGCTTCAAACACCAACGACATGGTCCGGTTTCTGAGCTTTTATGGGTCCGAGTAATGCAAGTTGGGCCTAATACATGGACTTAACATATGTAGATGGGCCATGGGCTTGGCTTGGACGAATTCGATCGGGCCCAGCGCATCGAATGAATGTCCTTCCCAATTAGTTGATAAATGGAAGTCCCTCTTATGTTATTATTTTTTGCATTATTTACTTTGGTTTTTATTTATTCACTTTTTTGATAAAAACTGCCTAAATTGCCGATTTTGCTTACATTATTCACTGAAAATCAAGTGTCAACGCCACCTCCAACATCTCAAAATTGGGTGAAGCAATTTCCTAAAAAGCTGTAGTAATTTTGAAGGGGCTACAATTGCAAAATATTTGCCAAACACCTCAAAAAGCTAAATCACCCATCTTTTATAGCCGAAGTTACTGTCAGGAAAGCTTATCAAATAGTCTCTATTTAAAAAACAAAGCTCTTTGTACACCTAGCATTAATTATTTTTACTCTTTCCAAAATCATTCATATACTTTTAGATAGCCATAATATGAGTCAATTATATAATAATTTCTATGAGAGTCAAATTGTTAATCCGAAGTCTTCAAGCAAATAATTATAAAAAGGAGGTTGTTAATGGCATTGGAGGCAATTTGGTAAAAGTAGTATTTCTAAGTCGGAACTCGACAAAAACGTCCACGGAAGTGTTTAATCATGGATAAGAAGAAGCAATGCCATTCACTAAGGGAGAACTATGGCTCCATCTTCGGTCATCTCCGTGTTAGCTGGGTTCACTCCTATGTGGAGAAAGCCCAATTAGTTGCAAGCGCAAAAAGGGCTTGAGCCCATATAATAAGTTATATGAGGAAGTAGGGTTTCTCACTATTTATATAAAGAGGTAGCAGCAGAAAAAGAAATAGTAACAAGAGAAAAAAGAGAAAACATAAAATCTGGGGTTTTGGGCAATATCTGATTTACACCAAGCTGGCGTCGGAGGTCGATTCGTGGTCCAATTGAGCTGAAATTTTGTCAGCATGTTCGTGGCGCAATTTAATTGAATCTGAACGGTTTGATTTTCATTTGAAGCTCCATACATCAGATTTTTCATAGATTGATCAAAACCTGCGTTTTTGGTCAGATTTATCATTGATCTCTTGTGAAGTTCATGTGTATTGCCAAGAACTATGTTCTTGAGGTGTTTGCTGCTATGTACCTCTAGTATTTGCTAGAGAAGAACAATTTTATTGATAGTGAAGATTTTCAGGTGGACTCTGGTCCAGTGGTTTTTTATCTCCTCACATCGAGGAGGTTTTCCACGTAAAAAAATCGTCTTGTGTTCGCGTGCTTGGTATTTATTTTACTCTACTATATCGATTCCTATTATGTTTACACAAGAGGGGAGATTATTTTATTCCGCTGCGTTGATTCGATATTGTTCGAATTATTACCGTTCTCCCATCAGAGTGGTATTAGAGTAATAGGTTATTGCTTGATTTTTCTGCCTTGTGTTAAACAATGGAAACGAATACGAGTAGAATGGTTACACTAAATGGTTCGAATTATCATATCTGGAAAGGAAAGATGAAAGATCTTTTATATGTGAAAGATTTTTATTTGCCTGTATTTGCCGAGGAGAAACCGAGAGAATAAACCGACGCTAATGATCTATATTTCATCGTCAAGTGTGTGGTTATATCAGGCAGTGGGTAGATGATAATGTTTTAAACCATATTATTGAGGAAACACATGCACGCTGTTTATGGGATAAGCTCGAACAGTTATATGCTCGAAAGACTGGGAATAATAAGTTATTTTTGATAAAACAGATGATGGCTCTGAGATATCATGATGGTACTCGTTTGATCATCATCTAAATTCTTTTCAAGGAATTATAAATCAGTTGGCTGCGATGGGAATCAAATTTGATGATGAGATACAAGCACTATGGTTGCTTGGTACTTTGCCGGACTCATGGGAGACGTTCCGAACATCTTTGTTTAATTCTGCCCCGGATGGTACAATTACCATGGATTTAGCCAAGAGTAGTATTTTGAATAAAGAGATGAGAAGGAAGACACAGGGATCGTCCTCTTCACATTCTGATGCCTTGGTTGTTGAGAAAAGGGGGAGAAGTGAGTCTCGAGGTCCGAGAAATAGAGATAAAAGTCGAGACAAAAGCAGAGGTAAGTATAATAAATTTGCTAATGTTGAGTGCCATTATTGTCATCAGAAGGGACATATTCAGAGGTTTTGTCGCCGCTAAAAAAGGAGAAACAAAAGGAGAAAGGTAAAGAGAAGAAAAGTGATGATGACAAAGTGATGACAATCAGAAACGCTACGCTTAAAGAAGACTTTCTCACTATTTTTGATGGTGATGTGGTTAATTTTGTCTCTCATGAGACCAGTTGGGTAATTAATAGTGGTGCATCCGTTCATGCTACATCTCGTAGGGATTTCTTTACATCATACAGGTCAGGTGACTTCCGATCTGTGAAGATGGGAAATAATGGACTAGCTCAAGCTGTAGGCATCGGTGATGTGTGCCTAGAAACCAACAATGGCACAAGGTTAGTATTGAATAATGTTAAACATATACTTGATATCCACTTGAATTTGATTTCTACAGGCAAGTTGGATGATGAGGGGTATTACAGCACCTTCAGTAATGGTCAATGGAAACTTACCAAACGTTCTCTTGTTGTGGCTAGAGGTGAAAAATATTCTTCGTTATACATTATGCAGGCAAAGTTGTCTACAGACAAAATTAATGCAGCAGATAGCGAAGATGCAGCTGAGTTATGGCATAAGAGGCTCAGTCACATCAGTGAGAAGGGTTTGTCAATATTGGCCAAGAAGAAACTCCTTTCAGGATTAAAAAGTTTAGCGCTAAAGAAGTGTGCTCATTGTTTAGCAGGAAAACATGACAAATTGCATTTAAAAGCTCCCCTCCTTCAAGAAAGTCGGGTATACTGGATTTAGTGCATTCTGATGTTTGCGGTCCTATGAAAACAAAATCACTTGGTGGCTCTCTTTATTTTGTTACTTTTATAGATGATTTTTCAAGGAAAATTTGGATTTATACCTTGAAAACTAAAAATCAAGTGTTAGATGCTTTTAAGCAATTTCAGGCTTCAGTTGAGAGACGGACTGGAAAGAAATTGAAATGCATCGGGCGATAACGGGGAGAGTATATTGGACCTTTTTGATGAATACTTTGACAGCAAGGTATTCGACATCAAAAGACACCTCCCAAGACGCCTCAGTTAAATGGCTTAGCTGAGAGAATGAACAGAACACTAGTTGAAAGGGTAAGATGCTTACTTTCACAATCAAAGCTACCTAGATCCTTTTGGGGTGAGGCTTTAAGTACAGTTGTGCATATATTAAATCTTACTCCATGCGTTCCTTTAGAGTTTGATGTTCCTAATAGAGTTTGGACAGGCTAAGAAGTTTCTTATGATTATTTGCGTGTATTTTGGTGCAAAGCATTTGTGCATGTTCCCAAAGATGAGAGGTCTAAACTTGATGTGAAAACACGACAGTGCATTTTTATTGGTTATGGACATGATATGCTTGGCTACAAATTTTATGATCCACTTGAAAAGAAAATTGTAAGAAGCATAGACGTTGTGTTTATGGAAGATCAAACAATAGAGGATATTGAGAAATCGAAGATGATTTCAGCACCACAAAGTTAGTGATAATCTGGTTGATTTAGATCCAGTTCCTCTTACAAATATTCCTACACAGGTTGATGAAGAGCAGCAGGAAGTCAATGTTCCAAATAACGCACATGTTCTTGAACATGTTGAAATAGATTATACTATTCTTGAACCAGAGGCTCAATTAGATGTTCCACTGGATGTTCCAGTCCGGAGATCCGTTAGAGACCGACGACCTTCCACCAGTACACTCAAGATGAATATGTATTATTGACGATGCGGTGAACCGAGTGTTATGCAGAAGTAATAGAAGATGAGTACAAAAGCAACTGGTTCGACGCTATGCGAAATGAGATGCAGTCACTTTATGATAATCATACTTTTGAATTGGTGAAGTTACCTAAAGGTAAAAGAGCTTTGAAGAACAAGTGGGTATATAGGTTGAAGCAAGATGAACATACTTTACAACCACGGTTCAAAGCTAGATTGGTTGTTAAGGGATTCAGTCAGAGAAAGGGTATTGATTTTGATGATATATTTTCTCCGGTAGTGAAAATGTCTTCTATCCGTGTGGTACTAGGCTTGGCAGCTAGCCTAGATTTAGAAATTGAGCAAATGGATGTTAAAACGGCATTCCTACATGGTGACTTGGAGGGAGAGATATACATGGAACAACCTAAGGGTTTCAAAGTGAAAGGGAAAGAGGATTATGTGTGCAAATTGAAGAAAAGTCTCTATGGCCTAAAACAAGCACCGAGACAAAGTGGTATAAGAAATTTGCGTCGCTTATGACAGAACAGGGCTATAAGAAGACTTTCTCGGATAACGTGTGTTTGTCCAAAAATTTTCTGATGATGACTTTATTATTCTCTTGCTTTATGTTGATGATATGCTGATTGTTGGCGGTGAATGCTTCAAGAATTGAGTTATTGAAGAAACGGTTGAGCAAGTCTTTTGCCATGAAAGACTTGGGCTCGGCAAAGTAGATTCTTGGCATTAAAATTGCCCGAGACAGAGATGCTAAGAAGTTATTTTTTTCGCAAGAGAAATATATCGAGAAGATCCTTCAGAAATTTTACATGGACAAGGCTAAAGTGGTTAGTACTCCTCTTGCTGCCCACTTTAAGTTAAATATGATGCAAAGTCCTACGACTGATAAAGAGAAGAAAGATATGAAAAGTATTCCATATGCTTTAGCTGTAGGAAGCTTAATGTATGCGATGGTATGTACACTCCCAGACTTGGCGCATGCAGTTGGCGTTGTTAGTCGCTATTTGTCAAATCCAGCTAGAGAGCACTGTAATGCAGTGAAGTGGATTATGAGGTATCTTCGGGGAACTTCAAATTTGAAACTCAGTTTTGGGACCGAAACTTGAGTTAGTTGGATACACAGATTCCGATTTGGCAGGAGATATTGATACTCGTAAATCTGCTTCTGGTTATTTGATTTCTTTTGCGGGTGGAGCTGTGTTATGGAAGTCAAGATTGCAGAAGTGTGTTGCATTTTCTACAACCGAAGCTGAATTTATTGTAGCAACTGAAGCTAGTAAAAAGATGCTATGGATGAAGAAGTTCTTAGAAGAACTTGGGTTCAAGCAAAAGAGGTATGTGCTATTTTGTGATAATCAAAGCGCAATTCATCTTGGTAAGAATTCATCTTTTCATTCTAGATCGAAACATATTGATGTTAGATATCATTGGATTATAGATGTTTTAGATGAAAAGTTGTTGGAACTCGAGAAAATTCATACAGATCATAATGGCTCTGATATGATGACGAAGACTCTACCAAGAGAGAAGATTGAACATTACCGTTTGATAGCAGGGATGGTGAATCCCTCCACATTGTCGTGAGGGGGAGATTTGTTAGCTGGGTTCACTCCTATGTGGAGAAAGCCCAATTAGTTGCAAGCCCAAAAAGGGCTTGAGCCCATATAATAAGTTATATGAAGAAATATGGTTTCTCACTATCTATATAAAGAGGTAGCAGCATAAAAGGAAATAGTAACAAGAGAAAAAGAGAAAGCAGAAAATCTGGGGTTTGGGGCAATATCTGATTTATATCAAGCTGAAGTCAGAGGTCGATTCGTGATCCGATTGAGCTGAAATTTTGTCAGCATGTTCGTGGCGCAATTTAATCGAATCTGAACAGTTTGATTTTCATTTGAAGCTCCATACATCAGGTTTTTCGTGGATTGATCAAAACCTGCGTTTTTGGTCAGATTTATCCTTGATCTCTTGTGAAGTTTATGTGTATTGCCAAGAATTATGTTCTTGAGGTGTTTGCTGCTATGTACCTCTAGTATTTGCTAGAGAAGAACAATTTTATTGATAGTAAAGATTTTCAAGTGGACTTCGGTCCCGTGGTTTTTTTATCTCCTCACATCAAGGAGGTTTTCCACGTAAAAAAATCGTCTTGTGTTCGCGTGCTTGGTATTTATTTTACTCTACTATATCGATTCCTATTAGGTTATTTTATTCCACTACGTTGATTCGATATTGTTCGAATTATTACCGTTCTCCCATCACTCCGGTCACCATTAGATAAACTTTCATTATCACAAGTTCCGATATAGCCACGAGCTACCATTGCCAGATCATTACAAGTTCCAACTCCTTCGCTGGTTGCCGCTGTCGACCATCGGTCTCAGAAGGAACACATTTGGTTCATTTCATCGAGAGCACCATTCCAGAACCAAAAAAAATAATAATAATAAAACATCGAGCAACGAAAATTCATCACAAAAAAAGCGATTCCGTTCGATTCAATTGGCAATTTTAAGCGTTCTGAATTGATTCCAGTGGCCGTTGCTGGCATCAACAGCCTCTTCAATGCTGCGACTCATCTCCTTTGTTTCACTCTGTTCCGCGGCCGATAGCTTCGTGAAAGTTCCCATTCTGCTCGAAGCTTCTCTGCCTGTTCAGTTTTTGATCGTCGACACGTTCTAGAGCTTCTTTCAGTGATTCGTGCGCCCAACCGTGGCCTCTTCTGTCGTCACACATAAGAGGTGGAGAATCCGATTCTCTAATTATTATGAGATTGATCATATTTCAATCTTTTTTTCTTTTTTTAAATTATGATGTCCTGATTTAGCTTGAGTCTATTTGTACATTTGAGTTCGAAATGGCTATGATGTGTTCCTCAACCGATTGACCATAATGTGTTAGATGACATATGTCTAAGACCTTGTTGTGAATTGGTTCCAGTACTCGTCCGATTTGAAAGCACATTAGTGATGTTCACATGATATTGTTTGATTTGTTCATCTTTAGACATGATTATGAGTGTATGCCATAGTTTCCAAGAATGAGACCGACTCTCCATTTGTTTTCTCTGCGCTTCTTGTGATCCTTTAGTGATCGGTGCTGGTCCCCAGTAAGAGGAAGGCTTGGAGTCGCTGACACTTGCATTGATCTTTGGTGATGATCCTAGTACGCCCTTGTACAGAATCAAGATGACTTCACTGAGTGGTAATCGTGATCATGCCGATTCAGATCACGAACTTCGGCCAACACCTGTTACGGTCACTAAGATCAATGTTATGGCCAGTCACTATCCCCGTCCTTGTCGCTGAGTCACCGTGCAATGTCCTCGATCGCCAAGCTTTGCTTCTGTCCATGCCTTGCAGTCCATTGTTGCCCTTGTTATCACTGTGGTAAACGTAAACCTTACCATAATGTCTTGATACTGCCATAGATTACCACCGCAAGTGATCTCCACTTGTGACAGCATTGTTATCAGAAGATACTGCCATAGATTACTGCTATGGATTGATGTGCCAATAGCCCTATATCCACCGCACGTCGTTAAAATCGGATCGCCTCATACCACCAGGTTATTTCTGTTCCCACTGAGTTTAGAGTTGATTGTATGTTCAGATTTCCTTCACTGCTTTGTTTTCATGCTCAGGTTTCCATGCGTCTTCTTAAACCAATTCGTGGGAAAGCTAAGTTGTTTGAATTCCAGTCATCATGGGGTCGATATTTTGTTACAAAATCACTCTGCATTACCTGCTTCACGATTCCTGTCTTGTCCTTCAGTTATTGATTACTCCACCTTCGTCACTTTCATTGTCCAGAAGCAGGTAATCGATCTAAGAGCCACTAAAATCACATTTTATCTGGGCCATCTGCTTCCTGCTTCATTCTCTGTGCATGACATATTATACTTCAAGCGTCCTGTGGGGGGAAATCGATGGTTGACGATCAATATGAAATGAGCAAGTAACGCTTATCCCCTGTCTTTAGTTGATAGTTTCCGCACGATCAATGAATAAAACCAGTTAATAGGTTGCTCAGAATTAGTAAATTGAGGATTTGCTTCTTTCTTGGAAGTGTCAATGTCGTCGCTTTGTCTCTGATAGTGGAAAGAGTTCATTGTTGTTTTTGAACTTGCCTAAGAATTGATGGAATGCTCATGGAGAATGAGTACCAAAATTTCCAAGTTATGAATGGTGGTGTCCTGTTGTTGCATATGCTGGAGTTTAGCTGTTATTGTTCATTTGTCTGCTGGACCGTTTGATTTCTCACTTCAATCGACAAAATTCTGATAAAGACACATGACAATTACGCCAGATTGTCTTGAAACTAGCGCTTTGGTGATGATACTACTCCTTCATGTCTACTTTATGTACTTGTTTTAGGAAAAATCATTCATGATGTTGCAGAAGTGAAAATGCGTTGAACGTACCTTGGATTCGTAAGAGTAAAACCCTTGTGATCCTGGACCCACTCATTGAAGAAATGGAGAGGTATGAACGTAATTACTTTCCTTCTCTTTGCAACAATTTTCTGACATTCCCATAGAAGTTCCAAGAGTACAATGAGGTCACTTAAAATAAGAAAACAGAAAATGGAGAAAACATTTTGAATCAGAAGTAACTAAACTAATGTTCTATTATGGTTTTCTCCTAAAATATGTGCTGCGTAGAACCATTGAATACCTAAAGCAAAACACAAGTGAGAGAGAGATTTCAGGAATAGTGCTCAGAACAGTGGCTGATCAGTCAAATAGTACATTGAATAACGTACAAGACTATATGTTAAGCAGGGAGAATAAGATACGTATAGCCGTGCTTACTTTTCTTTGTGCTTCCAGCTGAGTTGAAGCTAGATGTATAGAGTCGGCGTGCATCTACAAAGAAGTATATCTATAGTGTCAGAGTAAGCGAGGGAAGTCTGATAATTACAATGGAAATAATATAAATTTTCCGGGCCCAATAATTTTTTTTTTTTTTTTTTGGTCGGAAAATGTAGATACTTTCATTCATAACTACGAGAAATACAAGAAGTCGACAAGTAAGATTCCGAGCATAAGATTTCCGAAAGAGCTGGAGGAGGATTAGACATCCAGTTTTGATGGAGTGATTTTGTTCTGTTTACCTTCGCTAACCAGTCGGCAGCGGAATTGGCTTCACGGGGTAGTACACCACCTGCATCGCACTTGATTGGGCCAGAATTTTGTTGCACTGGTCAAGGATGGTCTTCACGTTCCAGGGGTGTTCGGCCCAGCCCATAAGGCTGTGCACTTCAGTCAAACAGTCAGACTCACATTGCACTTTCCCTGTTTCGACTAGTTCAGTTCCGGCTTCTTCCACGTGCGACTTCTTTCTTTGTTGTAGAAACTCCAGCCCCTGCAAAATCGCTAGGGTTTTGATTTGCACGGGTGAGGAGCTATGTAGCACGGACACTCGCCGGAAGCCTTCGAGTCGTGTCCGACACTCCAACACGTGTCCGACACGCTCCGACACGTTCCAACACGCTCCGACACGCGGTCAACGAGTGTCGAAAAATCCGACACGTGGTCAACTCTCTCCGACACGCTCCGACACGCGAGTCCAGAATTCCGACACGTGATTCCGACACGCACGAGGTCAATTTTAAAAATTTATAATACTTGAGAAGTCAAAATATAAATATACAAAAAAGAAGTAATAAAAGAAGTAATAAAATTGCTATAAATATACATGCACAGGGTTAATTTTTTTTTTTTTTTTTCAGTTTTGTTTTTTATAATTGTTTTAGTTTTTTAAAAGTCTTTTACTATGAAAGAAGTAATAAAAAAATGCTATATATGATAAATAAATAAATATAAAAATATCATTTCAGCATTTTTCTTTAAACAATGTTTTTTTCCTGTAAGTTTTATGTATTATTGTAACAAATTAAAATAATAAATGATATTATTTAATATTTTCTTGTAAATTAATTCTAGGCTATTTTTATTATTATTTATTTATGTATTTATATATTTAATATATAACGTGTCGGAACGTGTCGAAATTCTCTATTTTTAAGAAATGACGTGTCGGCGTGTCGTGTCGTGTCGTGTCGTGTCGTGTCGCGTGTCGCGTGTCCGTGTCGGTGCTACATAGGTGAGGAGGCTCGAAAATCGCGCACGAAGCCATCCACCACCTGTCCGGCGTGATTCCTCAATATTCTGGCGACAGGTCCGACTGGATCTCCTGGTACCCACGAGCCATCGACGTTTAGTTTCAATGTTCCTCTCTCCGGCGGTCTCCATCTTCTCGGTGAGTGCAGGTCTGTGGGTTTCTTAGCTTCGTTTTTTGTTGTGCCATCTTCTGAAATTTTGGAGGTGTGCTTGTGCGAGGTCGACGATTGTGTTTGGGTCCAGCGGCCTTGCTTTGAAGATGGTGCTGTTGCGGGCTTTCCATATGAACCAGAGAACCATCGCCACCAATTCCTTCTCGGGTGAGTGGTAGTTGCCTTCGAAGCTTTCCTTCAACCATTTATCAAACCTGGATATGTGCGTGGGTTTGCACATGAGATTAATCCTTGGGTCTGTCCATCTATTCTTTGTCCACTTGCAGAGGAGGAACAAGTGCTCGGTGGTTTCCGGGTGTGCGTTGCAGAGCGAGCAGATTGGGTCAGGTAACACCTTTCTTTTATGAAGGTTTTCTCGTGTGGGTATTGCATTTTGACATATGCTCCATGCAAATATGCGCATCTTCGGGGGGATAGATAACTTCCATAGCTGTGTCCATAATGTTCGAGGGGGCTGGAATGAACTTGATGCTCTGTTTTGTTCTGTTTCTGACGTTCGCGCGCACACTTTGTTGTATCCACTCTTTACTGTATACAATCCGGCCCTGTTCCCTTTCCATACTAGATTGTCTTCCTCCTGATTTGGGCTTAGAGGGATGGATAGGATTTCATTTGCCACTCGGTCTTCAAACAGGTTTTGAACTTCTTTTTCTTTCCATGCTCTGCTTTCTTCGCTGATGAGTTCTACCACCATTATAGGGTCATTTTGGTTTGTCGGCCCACCTATAACTCCATATGCTAGCCATTTATCCTCTCGAATTCTGATTTGCTTGCCGTCTCCTACCCTCCATTCCACCTCCTTTTCAATAGCTTCTCGCCCCAGCAGAATGCTTTGCCAACCCCATGAGGGACTCTGCCCTCTCCCTACCTTCCATATATCTCCATTGGGAAAGTAGACTCCTTTTAGTATTCTGCTCCATAAGGCTGAGGGGGATTGAGATAGCCTCCAGGCTTGTTTGCCCAGCATTGCCTTGTTAAAATTTGTCATATCTCTGAATCCGAGCCCTCCTTCATCTTTCCTCAGTTTCAAAACTTCTCATTTCTTCCAGTGCAAACCACTCCTTTTGTCGTGTTGTTTCCACCAGAAAGATGCAATTCTTCGTTCGATTGCTTTGCATATTGAGATGGGTAGTTTAAAGATCGACATTGCATATTGAGGCAGGGCTTGCACAACACTTTTTATCAGCGTTTCTTTGCTTGCTTTGGACAGAATTTTCTCTTTCCAGCCTTCCAACTTCATGTGTACCCGAGCTAGGATCCAAGCGAACATTTCTTTTTTTGATTTTCCCCAGTCCGTCGGGACTCCGAGATACTTTCCTGTTTTGTCAATGATCGGCACTCGAAGTTCTTGCACCAGATTTCTTTTTAGAGTTGGAGGACAGCCCCTGCTAAAACAAACCCTTGATTTATTGAGGTTGATTGCTTGGCCCGTGGCGAAGCAATACTGGTTTAAGACAGCTGCTAAGTTTTGGCATTCTGAAATAGTCCCATCAATGAAGAAAATAGCGTCATCGGCAAAGAGTAGGTGTGATAGGATAGGGCAGTGTCTATTCAAGGTTATTCCTGTGAGGCTTCCATCTGCCATAGCCTTATGCATTAACCACGATAATACATTCGATACCAGGATAAAAAGATAAGGTGAGAGAGGGTCACATTGCCTTAATTCCCTTGATGGTCTGAAAAATTGCATTGGCTCCCCATTTACCTTCACACTAAGAGTGGTTGTTGTGACGCATTGCATGATCAGCCCAACCCATCTTGTATTAAAACCCATTTTCAGCAAGCATGCCTCCAAAAATCCCACTCTACCCTATCATACGCTTTTTACATATCAAGTTTCAGAATGGCTTGGAACTTCTTTTTTCTCTTCTTGATCTGGAGTTGGTGGATAACTTCCTGCACTATTAATATATTGTCTTGGATTTGCCGACCTTGAACGAATGCACTTTGTTCGGATGTGATAATTTCTGGGAGCCATCTCTTCAATCTGTTTGAACATGTGACGTTTGGCCAACAAAATGAACATATGAAGCGCAAAACCAGAAACAAAATCTTCCATTGTCTCCATCAGCACCGGTAAAAGCATCACGCTCCTGCAAACTTCAAACATCTCACTTAACTGAGTCCAAACTCCAAATCTTTGCGTGGAAAGTAGAATTGGATAACAAAAATGTTCACAGCATACAACCGCAACTACCACAATTTCTTTCAGCCGCAACTATTGCTTCAATTTTACTGCTGAAGAGCACCTCACTAATTTCGGAATCCTCACTACAACTGCAACTACCACAATTTCTTTCGAGTGATTTACAGTATGAATTCATCTCCCAAAGCTTTCCGTCCACATTTGATTCATTGAGTCGATGAACGTAAGTGTCCCCAACATAGTCCCAAATATAGTCCCAACTATGCTGTGTTCTTAAATCTAGAGAATAGCAACAATGTGTATTTTTCCAATGGCTGATTGCGTGCTTATCTTTGCATCTGCAAATCCAAAAAGGAAAAGCTGTAACAAGACAGCTTATCAAATCGCTAAAATATAGAGAGAGCGAACATTCCAGCACATCATACACCTTCCACATCCTACAAAATCACATATCAGACAAACCCAAAGACTTTGCATTGTTCCACAAATAAAGCAGGCTGGTACCTCATCTTGCTGCTGGCATAGTCGACAAAACTGAGATAGAGCAGAACGAAAATATTCTTCAGGTTCACAGATGGGCATCCCTGATGATGTTGCAATATGAAACCACGTGTCCAATAATGTTTAATTCTTGCAATCAGATCAAGTATGTGCCATACTTGAAATCTTTAGCAATGTAATTGAACCTTGCAATAAAATCAAAGGAAGACCCTTGGCACATCACCAGCATGGGAGAACATCATATTGACTTATTTTAAACATAAAGATTGATGAATCAAACAAAGGTTAGTAAGCACATGTCCATCGATGTATATCTTACAGTGTCTACTGTTGTGTTAATGTTGTTTTACTTTATTTCCTTAAATGAATAGGATAAAGCGATGGTCATATAGAGAGAAGACAATCAATTTGTCATAGAGATGCATCATAATAATGCCACCACTCAAAAGGTACTTTTAAACTTACTTTAACTAAGTGACTCTGTACTTGAATGATTATAAGTGCCATTTTAACTTGAGTATTGTTTGGTTCTTGATAGCATGAAAGGAGGAGGCAGTCGAGTCATTTCTCTGTTAAGAGATACCAACAATGTCGTGGTCAATGCTGATAAGGTAGAGAGTGCATGTCGCATATTGATCCCGACAGTGGGATTACAGGTACAGCTTTATGGTAGTATACAAGTCATTACGTGAAGATTTGAAATTTGATTTGATAGTGTGCATTTATTTCATCCAGCAGCAAGAGGACAGTATGAAAAAGAATAAAAAAAAAATGGAAACGAGGGGCAAAGCATTGGAAGTGTTGGATCAACAAGATCTCTGAGAAAAAGAAAAATTGACCGTAAGTGGCTGTTTAAAGAGTTGGGAGTCTGATAACGTTTTAGCACCTTTTGTTGGTTTGATACTCTTCAGTTTAAGATCAAGGGATGGATTCTGTTTTTCACATTTTCTGCTAGTGTTTAAGATGTGGGAATGATACTGTTTAAGACCACAAGCATTCTAGGCAAAGGCTATTTGTGCTTGGGAGTATATTTGATATTTGGAAAGAAGTGCAATTAGCATCACGTTCGCCTAATATGTTGGTGTTACAGACAAGGCTCTGTCCCCAATAACAAGCCAAGCTTGTTTAGAGGTGGGACATGAATTTTCTTTCCTAGCAATTTCGACAGATTTTCATTCTGAAAATTATCAAGTTTCTTCGCCAAATGAAATAATCTAACAATTTCCTTCTAACAATTCGATTTTTTATTGCAAAACACCAGCGACTTTATAGACATCATCACTAGTAAAACTGGAGATCCTAATCTTCCAATTATTCAGCAGTTCCAGCCGTGGAATATTGATATCATCCAAGTAAAGACCAAAATGAAAATCCACACCATTTTTTCAATATCTTTCCCAATCGTATTTGCTTTCCAAGACCTCAATGTGATCTCCACGCCAACGACACCAGCTCCTTTACAACAAAGATTAGCTCCGTGGCACAAGCGAGCTTGTCACCATCGATCCATTTCTCCCTTCCATATTCCTCAAATTCAAAGTGCCTAAGCAATGCAGAATTCTCCGACTTGAGCAATCTCGGCTCCAATTTGGTTGAATTTAACGTCTTCACCTACACAAGCATATATAGGTGGCACACCGTCCTCGACCTCAAGATTTGTGAAAATAATGCATTCATACAGAAGAATCAACAATGCAGAAGCTTCTGGTACAGAAGAATTGAAGAATGCAGGAATAGGAAGATATAGATGTAGAGATTGAGATTGATCAATGAAGAACTCTGTATATTCTCTTCTGTACTTGATCACAATGTACTTCAAGATCTTTTACATCAATTGAAAGGAAAAATCTCTATATTGAATCCATACTCTCATCTATCTTTCTCTGTATCTTTCTGTAGTTACCGAGAGGAAGAATGAACATATAAAAAAAAATGACTTCTTGAACCCATCTCTCTCTATCTCTGCGAAGCTATATACCTTCCTCATTTAGGAAGATGAAGACTAACAGAAAAAAACTAACTTCTGTTTTGACTTTCTAACTGACCGACGACTTCATATATCTTTATAGAGGTAATCCGCAATCCCTGTTTATCCTCTTTGACAGATTTTCCATCGTTGATCACAAACTTCATCACTCTTTATCTTAGCCGTTCATTTCCACTGATATCAGTCACAGTTACTTCTTTTCTTCTTGCTTTATCAGCCTTCGCAGCATCCTCTGTTCTAACTTCAGCAGTCTCAGCAGCATCATCTGCTCTCTGTTGATATATGATCTTAACAAGATTTGCATCGTCGCCGGCTAGACCTCAACCCATCAAACCATCTTCGTCCTTGAGGCTCAAAGCAGTTCGTGTGAGAAGTTCGAAGTGTGAGTTGATGAAGAAGATGAAACGTTGATGTCGAGGAAGGGGTTTATTTGAAGCCCAAATGTTTTGTTTTTCCCCTTTTCCAAGTATGAGAATAAACGAAGATGGATAAAATAATGGACGTGCAGACTCAGCACCTTTTATATCCAACTGAGCACACGAGATTTCATGTCATTAAATAATCTCTTATTTATCTTTCTATCAAACGGAGTGACGTTATAAAAAAAAAACACACACACACACCAAAAAGAGAGAGAAAGACGCCCAATACTTATGTTACAAAGCCACGTGCATTAGGTGTAACAATAAAATATTATGTTATATAATAGATTGAATCAGATACATATTACATCTTCTACCAACGTCCTCAACTTTATCAATATCAATAGAACACCGAGAATGGTACTGCCTTATTGGGCTTTAATTGTTTTAGACCAATTTAAATCTTTTAAACCAAAGTTGGGTAAACCATAGTCTTAATTACCAGGTAATTGAATCTGAATTGCAGAACGAGTTTATCATCCATATTCTCACCTCCTGTGGTTAGCTGCGTAATGTGCACTAATTCTTCAATGGATCTTTCGTGTTAAAAGGGATAAACAAAAGTAACGTATGAGCCAATTGGAGCATGCAGTTGCATCCGGGTAGGTTTCAATTTAAAAAATTATATAAAAACCAATGATTTACAAAATTTCGAATTACTATTTTTTTCTTTTGGTCAGTAAAATAACTATAGATGCAATGTATGTATGTATGTAAAACAGCAAGCTTTCATTGTTTAAGCTGTAATAAAATTATTGCTCACCAAAATCCTCGTATATATATTGTAAAGTTTATGATGAAGCATCGTAACTTCTTGAACTTGGGTAAAGGTGATGTATCAAAATAACATAAGATATGCACAAGATGACTTTGTTATTATGCGGAAAGCGAAAACAGTTATGCACGTTTAAAAAGGAGAAAGATGTAGTTATAAATAAAGCTAATGTTCTTATGTGGCTAGCTTCCTATTACATCAATTATCTTTTACCTTGTTAATTAGTCGGGCTTTATTATTTAGCTAGAAAATCACGGTAAGTAAGAGGAATATCACTGATTACATACTTTCTAATTTGAAGATAAAAGCAAAAAGAAAAATTTTAGGGTCGCATTTTTTCCACTATCACCGTGGCTAAAACACTTCCTATCACAATGTTTTGACAATACTAAGATTTGTGTATCCCACCTTCTTTAAAGCATTTCATTATGTGGTGTTCCGTTTGTTTTCTTCTCTCTTTTCTCGTGAGTCCTACTTTTCTTTAGGTATTGAAGATATTAAAGAAGACACGATTTAACGAGGTTCAGCAATGTGCCTATGTCCTTGGGTAATACTCTCTCAAAGTTTTCTTTTTATCATATCGCCTTTGAGAGAGGGACTGCCATTTTTATTGATGAAGTACAAGAAAGAAAGACAATGAAAAAATAAGGCAATTCCCAAAATTACAGAATTCAAAATGAATCTACATAATTTCTTCCCATATCAAAAAAAATCTAAATAATTTCTTCCCAAATAGAAGGGCCAGCACCAATCACGCCAACACTCCCCCTCAAGTTGGACTGAAGATATCATCGGAAGTCAACTTGCTCACTATCTCTTGAAATGGCCCCTTATGAAGAGCTTTGGTGAACATATCCGCCAATTGTTCTCCACTCCGGATATAAGTTGTCTCAATGGTTTTGTCTTGAACATTTTCCCGTACGAAATGGCAATCCACCTCAATGTGTTTAGTCCTTTCATGAAACACAAGGTTCGAGGCGATGTGAGTAGCAGCTTGGTTGTCACAAAATAATTTTGTAGGTGAATTTGAAGGCCTACAACCCAATTCTTGAAGTAGCAATCGTAGCCAAACGATTTCACTAGTAGCAGATGCCATTACTCGATACTTTGCTTCAACACTTGCCCGGGCAACCACAGATTATTTCTTACTTTTCCATGTGACAATGTTACCTCCTACAAACATACAGAATCCAGAGGTGGACTTTCGGTCATTAGGGCTTCCAGCCCAGTCTACATCGGTATATCTAACTATTTCTATGTGACCATTGTTCTTCATCAATAAACCTCTCCCTAGTGTGGCCTTTAAGTACCTCAGCAAATAATAAACTAAACACATATGTCCTTGTGTAGGATTTTGCATGAATTGACTCACGAAACTAATGGCATAAGTAATATCAGATCTAGTAATAGTTAAGTAGATTTGTTTGCCAACAAGACACTGAAATCGACCCACATCTTGCAAAGGAAAGTCATCGGAAACCATTTTCTTGTTATAGTCCATAAGAACACTAGCTGGTTTTGCACCTATCTTGCCAGTCTCCTTCAATAGATCCAAAACATATTTTCGCTGTGAAAGGAACAAGCCTTTGCTAGAATTTGCCACCTCAATACCCAAGAAATATTTTAATTGTCCAAGATCTTTAATATCAAACTCTTGGCGCAACTAAATTTTGAGCGCATCAATCTTTGACTAATTACTCCCAGTGATGACAATATCGTCGACATATACAAGTAGTATCACAAGACCGTTTTCATCAGCCTTGGTAAACATAGATGAATCTGCTGCTCCTTGATTATATCCAAACTTAAGAAGAGAAGTGCTAAGTTTTCCATACCAAGCTCAGGGGGATGAGTCCATATATGGACTTCCTGAGTCTACACATCATCCCTTCTTCTCTTTGTAAGCCGTGCCCAGGCGAAAGATCCATGTAAACTTCATCTTCGAGATCACCATGAAGGAATGCATTCTTCATGTCCATTTGAAATAGAGGCCACCCGCAATTGACTGCAACCGACATAAGAACCCTGACAATATTCATTTTTACAATGGGAGCAAAAGTTTCCTTGTAATCAATACCATAAGTCTGGGTGTATCCCTTAGCAACCAACCTAGCTTTGTACCTCTCTACCGAGCCATCACTATTATATTTAACTTTATAAATCTAGCAACACCCAATAGTACGCTTTCCATCAGGCAAGCGAACTACATCTCAAGTATTATTCCTATCAAGTACCTGTAGCTCATCTTTCATGGCTTCAACCCATATAAGCCGCTTGTTGGCATCCTCAAAACTATTAGGTTCTATGGTCTCTTCAAGAACAAATAAAAAACCAACAAAACTAGAAGATAACTTCTCATAGCCAATATGATTCTAAATGGGATATTGTACCGTATGATAGGTGGTGAAATCCCAAAGTCGTGTTGAGGGTCTAGACACACGGGTAGATCTCCGAACAGGAGCAAGTTCGAAAGCAGTGGGAACCAATTCGGCAGCTGTCTGATCCGAAGCTGTCCTTGGTGCGAGCATTGATTCGAGGCCATTATTGCTGATTATTTCTTCAATCTCATCTATTCCTTCGGGGTCATTCCGTGGGTTACTTTCAATTCCAAGGCCACTGTTCAACTCATTAACCATAGGAATAGGAGCTAATTCAACTGTCAACTCATTGTACTCCCCCTGAATTGGACTCCTAGAATGAAAAAAAAAACATAGTAAATTCATCAAATGTAACATCACATGATATATACATCCGCCTGGTGGTTAGATCAAAGCATTTGTATCCTTTTTTTGTTGATGAATAGCCCATGAAAACACACTTCTTAGCACGAGGGTCAAACTTACCACCACTTCGAGAGTGCACATAACATACACACACAAAAACTCTTAAATGCAAGATATTAAGTTTGCGCCCGTAAAGAATTTCCATAGGTGTCTTGTAACCCAGAACACGACTAGGAAGTCGATTAATAAGATAACAGCTAGTTAAAATAGCATCACTCCAATAAGTCTTCAGCATGCCTCCAGAAAATAATGAAGCTCGAGTCACCTCAAGAAGGTGTTGATTCTTTCGTTCTACCACCCCATTCTGTTGAGGTGTATCTACACATGAAGTTTGATTAATAATGTCCAAGCTGCTCAAATAAGATTGGAAGGTCTAATTGGAATATTTTGTACCATTATCAATGCGTAAGACCTTTATGCATGTTTTGAATTGATTTTGAATCATGTTACAAAATTCTTGAAAAATAGTGACCACGTCACTTTTAGCTTTGAGAAGGTATAGCCAAGTAACTCGCGATTTGTCATCAATAAAAGAAACAAAATACTTAAAACCATCTCTTGAATCAATTGGAGCACTCCAAACATCCGAATGTACTAGATCAAACACTTTAGAAGCTAAATTAGAGCCTTGAGGAAAAGGTAATCTATGTTGTTTAGCATAATGACTAGAGTCACAAGTATTGCAATTATGAAATAAATTTTTATCAATAGCTTGCAACACACGGTCAGAAGGATGACCCATGCGCATGTACCAAAGTCTTGAAGCATCCATCGCATTCTTCCTTGCCACCAAGGCATTCGTATGATAGTCAAGGACGTAGAGGCCATTTTGTAGCCATCATTCACAAATCGTCTTCTTGGTACTGCAATCTTGAAACAACACCTTTGAAGGAGAGAAGATAACATTGCAATTTAATTCTTTAGTGCACTTGCTCACATAAAGTAAATTAGAAGACAAATCAGGCACAACCAAAACATCAGATTTTTGTGAGAACAACTTAAGTTGTCCTGCTCCTTGCGTTGGAACCTACATTCTGTTAGCCACAGTAATAGGTGGATATGAGGCACTTGAGGTGACATTTAAAAGAAAATCTATCAAGCTGCACATGTGATCGGTAGCTCCCAAATCTATGATGAATTAAGTATTAGATTGGGTTAAAAGAGTGGTACCCGATGTCTTAACCATGTTGACCGAATCTGATGAAGGAACCGAATATCCCGAACCAATCACCCCTTGCCCTTGCATATGAAGTAGTTGTTGAAATTGTTGTGCCAAGGACTCCAGTTTTGACTGAAACTCTATAGAGTTTCCTGGAACAGCAAGTTTTGCTTCTTGAACCTTATCTTTGTTAGCACGAAGATGAGGATGAAGTAACCAACACCTGTCTTTGGAGTGACCATCTCTATCACAATGGTCACAATAAAATCGAACGGGCCTTTTATTTTTTCCCTTTCCCAATTTCGCCACAAATTCACCACGTTGGTTGTTCATCACAGCCTTATGAGCTGAACTTTCAAAGATTGGTTTATCAAGACTAGGTGAGACACTCATCACTCGACGTCTTGTCTCTTCTCCTTGAATCAAGCCACAAACTTCATCAAACGTAGGCAATTTTGGACTTATCAGAATTTGTCTTCTCATGTCTTCATACTCAAGCCCAATGCTAGCCAATAGCTGGAAGACGTGATCTTGCTCCTCCCGTTGAATATAATCCGCCACATTTTGGGTCGCTAGCCTATACAGACAAACTTCATCCCACTTTCTCTTCATATTTCCAAGATGGTTGGTGAAAGATTGAGAGGGTTCTCGCTTAGAGTTAGCAATCTCTTGCTGCAATTCAAATACTTGAGATGCATTCTGAGCTTGTCCATACATCTTATTCAACAATTCCCACAAGATTAGAGCTGTAAGGGAATATGCAAAAATCTCATACACTTGAGATTCCAGAGAGTTAAAAATCCAAGACATAACCAAACTATTGTTGGCTTGCCATTCATCAAATTTCACATCCCTCTCAGGAGGCGCTTTTATTTGGCCATTGATATGACCAAGCTTCAATCTGCCCCCAAGGGCCACGGTAATAGCACGAGACCATGGAAGAAAATTCTTCTCATTCAACAATATGTTGGTGAGTTGCTGACCGGTGGCAGTGGAGCCGGGTTCGGGATTGGCCAAATTCGAATCAGTCATGATTTGAACAACAACCGTGTATACACCAAGAAGGACACGAATGGATCAAACGCATAAACAGGTACATACTTGCTCTGATACCATGAAGAAATTAAAGAAGACACGATTGATGTGCCTACGTCCTTGGGTAATCTTCTCTCAAAGTTTTCTTTTTGTCATATCACCTTTGAGAGAGAGACTGTCATTTTATTGATGAAGTACAGGAAAGGAAGACAATGAAAAAATAAGGCAATTCCCAAAATTACAGAAATCAAACCAAATCTACATAATTTCTTCCCATATCAAAACAAATCTAAATAATTTCTTCACAAATAGAAGGACAATCACCAATCACGCCAACAGGTATGTCCTTCTACCCCTTTCCATTCATCGCTTCAACATCCTTAGTAATGAAATGACCAATACCTGTTCATGGAATTTAGAGTAAAATAAAGATTAATAATTACTATATACGTGTTCTATGTAATGTAGGACATAAAGTAGCGATGTATAAGAACTTTGAATTGAGCTATTAATAAATACACTAGGTTGTACAGAAAATGATTTTTTCACCAATTTAAAGCCCGAAAAAGTTGTAGAAGAAAAAAAAAAAAAACGTTCCTTTGCACGCCTTTGGCACTCTCTTATGCCGTACTTGTTTTAAGCCCCGGTAGCGATACTGGGGCTCACAGGCTTGGCTCTCTTGATCCTGGCCTGTTCCAACCGAAGGCTCTCCGGCAACTGGAGCAACACTCAAAAAAATGAAGAAAACAAAGGCGAAGCCCTTGCCGTTGCGTGCCTGTGTAGCAGAGGCCCTTCTTTTGGCGATTCTCAAGGCAAAAGCAATGGCGATGGTCAGAGCTTCCAAGCAAAGGCTAAGAAGGAAGACAGTTTCGACAAGACCAGGGAGGTTAATGAACGTTAACAACGATGTTGGCTATGAATGATGTCGGCCGACATGTTGCTCATGGCCATAGTTGAGAGGTGAAGATGTAAAGCCCCGCAACTTTTCGCCAGCCGGGAAGATGAGTTCTGGCCGAAAGCCTCTCCAGCCGAGGAACTCTCTGTGACAACCAATGAGGAAGAAGCTGGAGAGGGACGCGTTCTTGGCAACGAAGATGAGGATGCTTGAGGAGAGAGGCCAGGTCGGGAGCTGCTCGAGATCGGGAGGTCGATCGGTAGATAGGTTGAAGCACCGAAGCTCGCGCTCGCGATAAATGCACTCGGAGCCGATGATGTGGACAGTGATTTTTGAACTCTATTCTGACGAGAATTTTCGATCGAGAAGTTTTTGTGTTCTTTTTATGTTGAATGAGAGACTGTCTGTCGCCACTTTGATTGCTGAGAAAGAAGTCTCATATCAGTCAGATACCACCATGGCTAAAACCATGACCGAAATTAAGAGACAACGAAGAGAATTACAGGAGGAGGAGGAGGAGGAGGAGGAGAAAGTGGGACCCACAAAAAGAGAGTAGAAAACAAACGGGAAACAAATAAAAAGAGGAAATACTTTTTGTTGGAATAGCAATCAAAGGATGCTTAAAAAGGTGGGACCCCATATTGTCAGAACACTGGGGAGTGATTTAGCCATGATAAGGATAAGGGTGGAAAAAGCGCGACTCTATTTAATATTAATTTTTTCCACATAGTAATAGTTATTTTGGGTTAGGTAAAAAGCAATCGAATGCTGAGTTAAGAAATAAAAAATAAAAAATCATTGCAACTTCATCGAGAAGCCACTTCACCGATTTACTAGCCACGCCCCTTCCATCTTAGTATATGTAAGATTCATGCGCCTTGGATCACTGGGAATTTAAACACAAGCACATGTCAAAAACTAAAACCTTCGAAATAAAGGGGCCATGTATTACGGCAAGTAGTTTGGATCACTGACTAAAATTGTGCTCCAAATTTCAAAAATGGTCTGCTTGCTAAGTTTCTATTTGTTTTGCAATCAAATATCGGAAAAAAATCGCATACCAGATTCGATTTCAGTCTAAAATTGTCCACAAATACATCGATGAAAGCCAAGTTATTAGGGGTGTGCATTGGACCCGGGAACGCCCAGCACCGCCGGGCCGGACCGGAACCGCCGGAACCGGCGGTTCTTGAGGGAACCGGTCCGGTTCCGGTCCAATTGTTGAGAACCGGTGGGAACCGTGGTTCCCCCGTTCCGTGGGCGGATCCGCCCGCCCGCCCACCCGGACCGGACCGGTACTATTTATAATTAAAAAAAAAAAAAAACAAAACAAAATTCGCGAAGCCCCCTGCCCCTACCCCCTAATTCGCGAAGCCCTAATCGCGTTTCTTCTTCTTGACCTTCAATTCTCTCTGTTCCTTTCCTTCTCTTCGTCTTCGATTCCACGGTTCCACCCCCCGAGTATCCACGCCGCCGCCACTACTCCTCCTCCGCCACTTTGTCCGCCCCCTCGCGCCGGTCACCACTCGCCAACCGCTGCTCCTGCCTATGCAAGAACTCTCGGCCAGGCGGCGAGCCCCTTTTCCGTCACTCAACAAGGTACGAAGCCTAATTTGCGTCTCATCTCTTGATTCTCTTCCAATTTCTTCCTCGCCTTTGATTATCTCTCTGTTTCTTCCTTAATCTCTTCTCCTCGTCTTTGGTTCCTCACCAAGCATCCACGCCGCCGCCGCTCCTCCTCCGCCATTGTCCGCCCCCTCGCGTCGGTCGCCACTCGCCACAACAGCTGCTCCTCCGCCTGGCATCTGCCCCCCTCGCCGACGCTCGATCCCGACTCCCTTCGTCTTTGATTCCTCACGAGCCTCGACGCCGACGCCGCCGCCGCTGTTGCTCTCGCCACCGTTAGCGTGGCGTCAAAATGGGGTTCCATGGATCCACCGGGAACCGGACCGGACTGCGGTCCGGTTCCCGTGGATCCACGCAACAAGCGGGTGGATCCCGGTTCCGATTTTGAACCGGTCCTTGGCGGGCGGTTCCGGTTCTAGGTCGGGAACCGCCCGCCCGGACCATGCACACCCCCTACAAGTTATCATCTTATATGAAAAAAAAAAAAAAACAGAGATAGGCTATCCCCGAAGCACCAGACCCGTAGTAAACGTCATGACACTAGGAGGCCAACCTAATTCACTTTCTTGTCTGGCTCTTCATTATAATTAGATGGGTAGGACTTCCATTCCACTATGCTATGCTTGTAAGACGAGTCTGTTTTGTGAAAAAGAACTTGAAATTGCAGTCGAGTGTGTTGCCATGTATCGAGTTGAGGACCATCATCTTATAGTGTGAACTAGCCCAACGCTGATACCAGTGCTTCGTCAAGTTCCACGTTTCATCCCTTCACATAAATTATAAGCAATCCAAAAGGGAACTTAGTTCTCTACTTGTGCAAGAAAATGATGAACAGAATAAGCTTAGCTACAGGTCAAATACAGAGAATGCCCAAGAAGTAAAAAGAGGGCATAAGCTTCAGAGACGCATCACCCTATGTACAAGTAAGAAGATAAAATGCTTGTCACATGATGATTAGTCATTCTGCTGTTCAAAGTTACAGTCTGTAGATGATGACAAAGATACCTGGGGAGAACAGGCTCTTAAAGCATCAAGCAAATTCTTACCAAAACCAATTAAGCATGGTCAATCTCTCTTCATTTCTTTTTTCTGTCTGATTTGATAGAGGGGGTGGGCTGACTGTACAGAGAATGTTAGCAAAAGATTCTACAAATTGCTCTTGCAAAAAAAAAAAAAAAAAACACGACAGGCAGCACTAATGAGGGATACACTTGCTGCTGGTGTAAAAGACTACTGGAATCACTAAGTATTGCAAGGATTGACTAAAAAACTGCCAAATTATCAACAATTGAATGTAACAGAACCAAATATTTCTCTATTTCATGGCCTCTCCATAAACTTTTCCTTCAAAAACTGTGCTTGGTGAAAGGTGCACCAGCATCGACAAATCAAGGACAAGCCCCCGACTCAAATAAACATTCTTTGGGGTCAAATTTATACCAATTCCGGTCAAATTTAATGCATGCTTCTAATTAAAAAGAATAATGGAATGAATATATAATGAGCAATCCTAGGATACATAAAAGCTAAAAACCCTTGAAAGTCCACCTGCAGCAAACTGCTCCATCTTCACTTGGTTGAGGATCGCGAGTTCGGATTGAAAGGTCGTCGTTAGTTGAACCAGCCTCGTTTTGAGTTCTCTACTGCTTTGTGGTGGATGGTTTGAATTCTAGTGTCTCTGAAAGAGGAAAGATCTTTGTGTGAATCGGAATCGATTTGTGGCTACCTGTATCGTGTTGAGAAAGGGAACGAGGACAATTCGGATGCATTGAGGCATTTGTTGTCTTTTTCTTTTATTTTATTTTTTTCTCATGTGGTTGAATGATTGGAATTGATATGCTGGCTAGGTGATGATTTCATTTGAACAGAGTTCTTGCGTTCGTTATAGCGTTTGATTACCGGTCCGATTTGCTGTTTGGAAGGGGCAAAATAGGAAAGATAAATAATTTCTTCGCATTAGGATGACCCGTCTTCCTTTCCTCTTTTTTTTTTTTTTTCTTTATTTCTTTTCGTTATCACCTTGCCTTTTACACATGTGCAAAGGTACCGGGACTGGCAATGGAGGTTGTCCCCAGGTCCTCGCAGCCTCGGATCGAGATTGATCTCTACGTCGAACAAGCCTCGATCAAGCGATGGTGGCATCGCGGGCTTGGAGCTCGAAGCTATGCTGGGCGGCCGAGAAGACAGCGATGGGAATCCACCCCGAAAAGCTAGCATCCACTGGCTCCACTCGAGAGCAAAGACCAGTAAACAAGTAGAAGACTTCCGCGTGGATTCAGGATCGAACTCTTTTCGTTGTTCGGAATTTGGTTCGGGTGGCTCCTGTCCGGCGAGCTTTCGAGGATCTGATGATCTCCGTCATTGTTGGTGCGCAAGAGAGAAAGATGAAGAAAGCTGCAGCTTTGTACGGGAGGGGATTGCTCGAGTTGGTTAATGGCAATTACATGATATGAAACAGAGGCCTACTGAAATCCCCTTTCAATTTTGTCCTTGGAGGGGAGTGCTCAAGTTTATTTGACCTATATTTGTCCATATCTTCTCTATTACTTTTACACACGACATTGCTAACAGGAAATTCTCATTGTGTGGCGAAATTTCACGCGAGTTTATGCGCCCGCACTATGGAAAGACAGACAGAGAGACAGAGAGAGAACCTGCAAGGGAATAGCGTAGCGTGGCGTGGCGTGGCGTGGCGTGGCGTGGCGTCGTGGCGTGAAGCGAGAACTGACGAGACAGAGCGAGAGAGACAGAGAGAACCTGTGAGAAAGTGGCGTGGCCTCACGCGAAGCGAGCAAACCGACAATTGGCATTGAACTGAGATAGAAGCCAAACGGGCCTCGCCAACACTCCAAAACCGACCCTTTGAACTTTTCTTCTATAAAAGAAATGCCTCTTCTTCGCGGCTTGCGAAGGACCACGGTGGCAGTGGTCGTCGTTTGCTTCTTGCGAGACAAAGAAGAAGAGTGGGGGAGAGAGAGGTGAGGTACCTGGGATATTTTTAAAAGAAAAGAAAGAGAGAAGGGAGAAGACGCAGAGCAGGAAGAGAGAGAGCGTGCGGCAGAAGAGAGACAACAGAGAGGGCACGTAGTTAACGAAGAGAGAGGACGCAATGAAGGGTTCATCATCTTCCAGTCTGAGCCGCCCCGCTGCGGATACCAGTGCTTCGTCAGGTTCCACGTTTCATCCCTTCGCGTAAGTTACAACTTACAACCAATCTAAAAGGGAACTCAGTTCTTTGCTTGTGCTAGAAGATGATGAACAGCATAGGCTTAATACATAATCTAAATGCCACAGATCAAATGCAGAAATTGCTCAAGAAGCGAAAAAGAGGCCATAAGCTTCGGAGACGCATCGCCCTATGTACAAGAGAAGATAAAAAGCTATCGCATAGTGACTTGTCATTCTGCTATTCGAAGCCACAGATGATGACAAGGATATCTACGCAAAACAGACTCAGAGCATCAATCAGGTTCTGGCCAAAACCAATTACGTTTGGTCAATCTCTCTTCATTTCCTTTTTTTTTCTTTCTTATTTGATAGAGGGGGTGGGCTGACTGTACAGAGAATGGTAGCAAAAGATTCTATACAATGCTCTTGCAAAATAAACACGACAAGCAGCACTAATGAGGCATACACTTGCTGCTGGTGTAAGAGACTACTGGAATCTCACTAAGGTATTGCAAGGATGGACTAGAAAACTGCCAAAATATCGACAATTAAATGTGATAACCAAATATATCTCTATGAATACCCTCTCCACAAACTTCTCCTTCAAAAACTGTGCATGGTGAAAGGCGCACCAGCATCTGATAAAATCTTGGACCAGCTCCCGCCTCAAGAGAAAATATTTTCATGCCATCTGCACATTCTTCGGGTTCAAATTGAGAACTATACCAATCTGTTAACTGATAATCTTCAGATAACCTACCCATCATCCTTCCTATCCTCCGAAGACGCTTTCATCGCTTCAGCAGTCATGAGAGCAACCACAGCTCTGTGAACTGCTACATCTGCTTTGCAAAGAAGTCTCTGTGCCCTCTCTCTCTTAAGCTTAGCTAAATTAGATGCATACCGTGCTGCACCAGATGCATCCAACAATTTATATTCATCCATATCCATCCGGTCCCACTGCTCACTAGATGGTCTCTGAGAGCCTTCGGACGAAAACTGTTGATGAGAATTCCAGTGATGGGCATTCTTATTACTGCCCGTGGCTCCCCTGCTGTAGGCAGTGACCACCTGTGAATGTCGAGGAGATGCAACAGCACCAGACTTCTTTGACTTATGTCTCTGTAGTCTCGGAGGATAATTTCGATTGAATCCATCATTGCCAATTGGAAAACATCCCTGGCCAGGGACATCTCGTGGAGAATATCCCAATGGAGACGTCTGTGCCATTTGAGAATTGTCTGCATGTCCATAGTTAGGTCCCAAATAGACGGCCCTATCATCTCCAAAACTAGGTCCGTTCAATCTCCTCCCTGACAGGAACAAAAATAACGACGTCAAGATTCTGGATCAAGAAAAAATAACCTAAAAGTGTTCCGCTTAGTAAAATTCACATAACTTACCATAAGTATGGAAACTGTCCTGATCTCCATGAAAACCATTGCTTTGCCCCGTGACTGAGTATCGTTTCTGCGATCTTTGCTTTGAGCCTTTATTAGGGACTTCTAAGCCCCTAGGTTTCATACAGAAAGCAAACATGGGAGGTCTTTCAGCAGCTGAGGCCTTCTGACATCCATCAGAAGCAGCAGAGTTCCCCTTATTCAAAGCTAGCTCCCACTCTCTCAACTGCTGCTGGTACATTTCCCATAATGGTGGCTGCAAAGCATGAGCATGAATTGAATAAAAGATACCATGACATTTAAATCACAAGTTCAAAAAAGTGCACCTATGTGCACACAAAGGTAACAGACAGAATTAATGATGGCAGGAAGATCTAATTCACTAAAAAGAGACGTACAAATTAGCATCTGATTTTTAATAATACGTCCAACCAACTAATCAATAACTGAACTAATTAAGAGCTAATTTCAAAGGCTATTTGTTTCTTTATTCATGCTCAATGCCCTATTAATTGAAAAACCAAGCATTACCATCATGCATGAAGGCTTAAGAAGTTGACAATACCGTATCAGCCCCATATCAGACGAAATTCCAAAGCACAACTCCAGGAAAAGATAAAAACGAAACGGGCATGGAAGAGAGGAACAAAGCAATCACATACCAACAGGTCCCCTGACAATCCTTTGCAATTCACTCAAACAAAGTACACCCCAAATTAAAACAAAACGAGCATCTCAACATGGAAACTGCATCTGGAAAACCAAGTGACAGAAATTGTTCCCAATGGCGGATTAACAGTAATTGCAGAAAGCCAAATTAAATGCAGCACCTCACATAAATGTGTATCTGGACAAAATCAATAAACGACAAGAAAAAGGATTTTAAAAGGCACCTGAAGATGTCGAATCAATGGCATTCCCTTCTTTTGCCTCTTCTGCCGCCAATGTTCATAAATACCTCGTACCACAGGTCCTGCACCAAACTTCAAATCTTCCATTTCTTCAGATGTGAAATGGTCACACTGAAGAGCATAAGCTTTCTTCTCGAACAGGTCCATTGTCCTCTCAAATATCTCCACAGATACGTGCCCGGAGCCACTATCATTAACATCTGAAGAACTCTGACAAGATGAAATCCACTGCTCATCGTCACTATCCATGTCATATAGGACACGAGATGGATTCAAGGCCATTTCCACATCTGTTTCTACCTGCTCGAAGTAGATAGCAGAACTGCGAAATGACAGCTCCATTCCATTATCATCATAATCTTCTACCACGCGGACACCAGGAATCGGAATGTTCTTGACAGATGCAGCACGGAAGTTTCGGTTGTAACACTCTTCATGCATCTCCTTGAAGAGAGCCCATTGGCTTCTGTCTGAAAATTCAAGTGTCCACTCTTTCCCTCCTCGCCACATCATAGCATGTGTATACCTGTTAGTGGACCCAGGCTGCAGAAACTGATGTGCTTTATGAGAATATTTTGTGGTTCCTGAAACTTTTACTGCAAGGTTCCACTCATTCTCAACAAGTTCAAGTACCACCTCTGCCCCACTCTCTCTCCATCCCTTGTCCCCTACTGTAATTAACAAGTTCGCATGACACGATAACAACTCCCAGTTTCTTTGAGGAACTCGGGCAACATCTGAGGCCCTCTTTTCATTGGGTCTCCTGATTCTTTTGTTAGGAATTGTTCTCTGCTGTGGCTTTGAGCTTGAACCTGAAGCTCAGAAGGATATGAGTAAGTAACATGTGTCCGTGGCTTCTTCGGTCCATTGCCAAAACTATTCAGGGAACCATCAGATTTTGCATCTGACCAACCACGCGAGAAGTGTCCATAAAATGAATTACTTCTACTGTGATGCCATACGCTTCTTGGTGCAGTGGGATTTGGACTAGGGACAAGGCTGCCATTCACATCACAAGCCATACCAGTAGGTGGCAAACCACGCAGCGATCCATCATCAACAGGCTTTTCACCTGCATTATAATGGGGAATATCTATCTTAATAACATTCGAAGAAGTACAAGCGCCATTTGTGATCCTCTCCCCGTCAAGCGGAGGACTTGACGTTTTTTCTGATGCTGCGTCATTTCCTTGCCCTTCCTGCACCTGCCCAGCCTCATCACCAACTACAGCAGTACCACTGTGAATCCTGCCAGCAAGAAGATCACCACTTTGGTTATCCTCAGGGGTCCTCGAATCTGCACCCTTGCAAACAACTAGCTGAACAGCTTGATCATCTTTAGCACAATGCAGTACTTATCACAAGGACTCTCTCTTGATGGAGCTTCTTGGCTAGTATGGAATCCCATCATCCTTTGAGCAGGCATCTATGGCAATGTTAGATGGAGCCAAAATGCTTGCAGTTTCAGTGCTCTTCTCCTGATTAAGCTCCACAAAACTAATTTTGGAGACGCTATGATGCATAAGAAGCTTCAGGTGCAATCTCAGAAAGAAAGTAGGAGCAGCGGAAAAGGAGAGAGCAAACGGAAGAAGCTTCATGTACTCTGCATCAGAACCTGAAGAATTTCCCCCATTAATGTCTTCATTATCTCTAGAAACATCCGAGGGCCGCATTGCTTCACCAGTCAGCTTCTGTAGACCCTGATCAGTTAACCTTAGGACAATTAATACTGGTTTTACATAAGTAACAACCACAATACTAAGCACAAAGTAAGAGTGTGTGCGTGTGTGCACGCGCATGCTGTCAGGGAAGAGGGAAGGGTGGGGGGGGAGTTTAAGAAATTGGTTCATGGAAGAATTGTAAATGATACCAAAAACAACAGAAAATCATGCACATATTGCTCCACAACCTAACTCCTGAACAGAGAAATTGAATATTATTAGAAGAAAATGGTAAAGAGAATAATACCTCTAGTGAAGAGTCCAAAGCAGCTGGCGCCAGTGATGGGATGTCTCCATTTTGAAGAGCATTGTCAGTGCATTCAGAAGGAGAAAGTTTCTCAACTAGCAAACAATTCTCCCTCAGTTCCGATTCCAAACACAACCTCTTAGAACGTTTTAATCTCAAAAAGTTGTAAAATCCAAACACAAGTTGGTTTTCACAACCTTGAACACTAGAGAATTTGAATCTAACAGAGGTTATCGGAGATTGCAAGCTTACAAATTTCACCTCCCCATTAGACTCACTCAGCAGATTCAAAACTGAAATTGCAAATGCTACAGCTTGCCCCAAGCATCCTTCAAACAAGAGGACCCTCAAACCAACAATGCTGTCCACAAAAAGCATCTCCAACTTCACCACAGGCCACACGTTCACCAGTCTTCCATAGTAAAGCAGAACGAGATCATAGACCAACTGGGAATCCTCTACTCTAAAAGGGCGGAGAAGAGAACTGACCATGATATCGTTTGCTTCCCTTCTCACCAGATATACTAATTTGAAGGAGCCCGTCTCTTTAATAGTCAACAAAGAGCCATGAGAATCTGACTTTCCCAATGAGAAGGCATCACCCTCTACTCTCTGGTACAAGGCTCCAGCTGACCGGCGAAACCGCTTCCTGTAGTAAACAATAGGAGCATTGCCACCTTTCAGAGATCCGGAGCTCTTTGCAACTTTCTCAACCTTTCCAGCATGAAAAAGTCCACCCATTGAGGCACGATCTCCATGAAACGCCGTTTGGCCTCCTTCTGGGAAAGAACCAGCAGTGGTGGCCCCACATGTATCCACAGCATCAGCAGCAGATGATGAAGGCTTCGATTTCAGAGATGGACCGACAATTCGTTTCTTTACAGCATGGGAAGAAGAAGATTTGACCCCACGACTTGATCGTGCCAGCCAGAAAATGATTGGTTCTGTGTCCATGTAGCTGCTGACACAGCCATCATTGGCTGAAGTCAAAGGTCTCTCTTCCTCCTCATTGGTAGGCTCCGCTCTTCTCTTCCTGCTGCCCACTGCAAACTTAGTCCGAGCTTCACCAGGAAGTAGCAAGAGTTTGATACGTTCCTTTTGAAGGTCGATCCATTCTTCATCACGGTCATCATACTTGATGTGATGGAGTTTTGTTTCTCCATCATAGTCATTTGCGAGGCCATGGTACCAGCACTGGTCTAGAGGCCAGAAGACCTTTATTCTTTTGTTCAAAACCCAATCTGCATCCACCTGCTCAGAAGGAATTTCATAGAAATGCCTCCTTTTCGAAACGCAGCTTTTCTCCGTGCTGATTTCTTGGCCGCAAGGCTCTATTAGCTGCTTTACCAGATGGGAGTTTGGTGAAGCACGAGATGTACATGCTTGATCTGAATATTTTCCGTTAGGAGATAACAGAAAATACAAGCTGTTTGATGATGTTGTTGGTGATGGCGATGCTCTACTCTTTGAAGAAAACCCAGTACAGCTTGGATCAAACCGTGAGGAGAGCATCCTCGCAGCATTTTCCTCCAGATTCTCCTCATCATCTTCCTGCTGATCATCACAGTTTTCGATAAGTAAGCATATTAAAAGCACCAAGGGGTGCCCCATTTACAACCAAGAAGCAAGAAAGTATCTAAGAAAAATCAACCTGCTGATCATCACATCTCTTGGCAGAGACATCGACTGCAGAACCTGCCTCCACCACAGCACTTTGAACACCTTCCGGCTTCACCTCTCTCTGCTTTCGGCGCTTCTTGACCGACTTTTTCGGTTTGCCATTGTCCGTTGCTGAACTCCCCACAATGTAATCCTGCTCCTGCGAAGGTCCGCCAACGCTATGCCCATTCTCCTTCATATCATCCAAAGCGTCCTCCTCCTTAACATTTCCGCCACCGCTTCCTCCTTCAGGATCACCATCTCTATGCTTCCCAGATGGACCGGCAAAATCAATCTGCTGACAGAGGGCTCAGCTGGATTTGACTCTTGAGTATGCTCTACTCTCTTCCGTCCCAAAGTTCCGCGTTTCCGCTTTGGAATTTTGACGACGTTGTCATCAGACTAAGTCAATGCCATTCAAATTGCCATTGGAGCTCGGCCTCTCATCCACCTCGGGCTTTAACTCCGACGAATCATTTGACCCAAAATGAGCCCCGGCATTAGTTACGTCACTTAGTCTCTTCTCCTTTCTCTTCTTCAAGCTACTAAGAGACACCTCCTTCTTACTCCTTTTCCGCCTATTCTCATCCCCACCATCGTTGGAGCCGATCTTCCTGTTCAAGTTCTTACTTTTCGACCTCTCGGGATCCTCCCCGACGACCCGGCTCTATACAAGCTCTTAACAGCCAGACACCTGGCTTTCTTGGAACCTGAGCCCCATTTGAGCCCTCCACCTTCTGCTCCATCAACCAAAATTCAATCCCACCAACCCCACGCGCGTATCATTCCATCACACGACCCCGCCCTCATATTCCAGATCTGCAAAAACCGAGAAATGCCCAGAAATCACACAAACCGCACACAAATGAATCCCGAAACAGGGGCGGATTAACCCCCCCGACATCAGCCCGCAATTCCGAAACAATCGAAACCCTCGACGCCAAAACCGGCGGCCGCGGATCGAAGGACGGGAAATGGCGCTCACCTCAGGCGACGGAGCTCGACGCGGCGGCCGCGTTCCCCCCGGCGGCGCGCGGCGGGAGATCACGAGCGAGGAGCGCGAGCAGGGCGTGAATCCGGCGCCTCTAGGCGAAACCCCAAGGAATCTGGCGGATTCGGAGAGGAATTCCCCGCAATTTCTCTGCAACCAAAAAATTTCACCGCGAGAGACGGACCAATTTAGGGTTTCTTTCGGTTAAACGACAGAGCCGAGGTTTAGATCAGAAATCAGAAAATAACCCCCAAACGAACGAGAAAAAAAAAAAATAAAAATTGAAAAAGAAAAGGTGAAATGGGGAAAAAATAAAGAAAATTTTCTGCTATGTGGAGGGCTCGGATGTACCTACGTGGCGCGCTGTGAGCCCTTGATGGCGAGCCTGAGGACGAGGTTTTTCCGGTGGGGCTCCCTCCTCCTTTTCTCTCCTTGGCCTCCTTTTATTTTTTTTTTTTCAAATTTTGGATTTTGGAGCTTTTTTTTTTTTTTTTTTTTTTTTTGGAGAAAACGAGGAAGATTTGAGGAATTGATTGGGAAAAATTCAAGAGCTCGTTTGTTCTTGGTCGGAGCAGATGTGAGTGATGGACCTTTGGGGATGATTGGGGGCCAATTTATAGGGGTGAGGAGGAAGGGGGAAATGATAGGATATAATCAGCTGATGCATCTTACCATAATAGTTCAGTCCTAGCTCTAATCTGGCCTCGTGGGTCGCCAATGGCGTATGTGTAATTTAGGCGTGAAGGTTAGGGACCGCATAATGTGTGCCTGGAATCTCCCAGCGAAGATATGACATGGAAAGCTTTTTCACAAAGAGAGATTTCGGCGATCACTTGCGACCAGACGGGGATACGGAGGGGAGGTGGCGAGGCACCGCCCGCCCCTCGAATCCGCCGATCCTTGTCGCGCGACTCATCTATTTATATTACATTTTCGGCTTATGCAATGCGGTAATTACGCGTTTAAGGAAATGTAATCTCCTTCGGAATGCATGTATCAAAATGGTCATATCGTTGGGTTCTTACTATGAATAAATTATTTTGTTTCGATATGCATAATGAAATTCCTTTCATCTTAGTGAAAAAATAAAAAATAAAAAAATAAAATTAGTATGTTTTGGACCTAGGGTTTTACACTTTCGGCAATCATATCTGCCTCCTTTATGCATTCGTGGCAATATTATCCTATTCTCAAAAAATGGAAAAGTTATTTGAGCATGTAAGTAACAAATTGCCTTTAAGCTAGAAGAAAAATCAAATTTGAATTAGTCCTTTGCACTTACAGCTTTTTACCACGAGCAATCAATTTGGTAACGGTAAAGATGGTAAGACCAGTCCAAATGAGGCATAGTGACCCAATCGCATTGGTAAGGAATTAAACGATTTTGGACAAAATTGGTTAAACCATCCCAATTAGAGCCAATTTATCACCCTCTACCTACTCCTTCACCATTTGGGCCTCTTCCTTTTATGATAAGAAATCTATAAAAAATTTGGAAATACAACTATTTGAGTATGTAAAATCCAAATATTGTGAAAAATACGAGGTAAGTGCATAAATTTGTCTTTAGTTGTTAAGGAACCTATTTTGTCATATTTTTGAATTTGCTTAAAACTTTCAGAGGGTTATTGCTATTCTATTTGTGATTAGAAATCTAATCTCAATCCATCAAAAATTGGAAATGCGACTATTTGAGTATGTAAAATCCAAATATCATATAAAAAATGCAGTAAGTACATAAAGTTATCTTTAGTTGTTAAGGAACCTATTTTTGTCATTTTTATGAATTTGCTTAAAACATAAGAGGGTTATTACTATTCTATTTAGAAATCTCATCTTAATCTATGAAAAAATGGAAATACAGCTATTTGAGTATATAAAATCCAAATATCGTGAAAATTACATGGTTAGTACATAAAGTTTAAATTTGTATGTTTTGGACCTAGGGTTTTACACTTTGGACAACCATCGCTACCTCCTTTTTGGGTTTAACTTAACTAGGCATCTACGCATTCGTGGTAATTTTATTCTATTCTGAAAAAATGGAAAAATTATTTGGGCATGTTAGTAACGAAATTGCCTTTAATCTAGAAGAAAATTCAAATTTGAATTAGTGCTTTGCACTTACAGCTTTTTACCACAAGCAGTCCAATTTGGTAACAGTAAAGCTGGTAAGGCCAGTCCAAATGAGGCATAGTGACCCAATCGCTATGGTAAGGAATTATGGTTTTGGACAAAATAGGTTAAACCATCCCAGTTAGAGCCAATTTATCATTCCCTACCTACTCCTTCAGCATTTAGCCCTCTTCCTTTTATGATAAGAAATCTCATCTCAATCTAGAAATCTCATCTCAATCTATTAAAAAAAATGGAAATACGACTATCTGAGTATGCAAAATCCAAATGTTATGAAAAATATGTAGTAAGTACATAAAGTTATCTTTAGTTGTTGAGGAACATATTTTGTCAATTTTCTGAATTTGCTTAAGACTTAAGAGGGTTATTCATATTCTATTTGTGAGAAGAAATCTCATCTTAATCTATCAAAAATTGGAAATACAATTATTTGAGTATGTAAGATCCAGATATCATGAAAAATATGTGGTAAGTACATAAAATTATCATTAGTTGAGGAACCTATTGTGTCATTTTTTCTGAATTTGCTTAAAACTTAAGAGGGTTATTCCTATTCTATTTGTGATTAGAAATCTTATCTCAATCTATCAAAAATTGGAAATACAACTATTTGAGTATGAAGAATCCAAATATCGTGAAAAATACACAATAAGTACATAATCTTATCTTCCGTTGTTAAGGAACCTATTTTGTCATTATTCTGAATTTGCTTAAAACTTAAAAGGGTTATTCCTATTCTATTTGTGTTATGAAATCTCATCTCGCTCTATCAAAAATTGGAAATACAACTATTTGAGTATGTAAGATCTAAATATCGTAAAAAATATGCAGTAAGTACATAAAGTTACCTTTAGTTGTTAAGGAACCTATTTTTTTTTTTCATTTTTTCCGAATTTGCTTAAAACTTAAGAGGGTAATTCTATTCTGTTTGTGTTAAGAAATCTCATCATAAAAAATTGGAAATTCTGACTATTTGAGTATGTAAAATCCAAATATTGTAAAGAAATTGTGGTAAATATGTAAAGTTATCCTTAGTTGTTAAGGCACGTATTTTTCATCTTTTTAAATTTGCCTAAAACTCAAGAGTCATTGCAGGTTTTGAAGTAAATCGTGTTCACGTATTCCTCTTCTTACCATGATAAGAAATCTCATCTGAATTTATCAAAACTTGGAAATACAACAAATTGAGTATGTAAAATCCAAATATTGTGAAAAAAAACTGTGGTAAGTATGTAAAGTTATCCTTACTTCCTTAGTTGTTAAGAAACCTATTTTGTCATTTTTCTATATTTTGCTTAAAACTTGAGTCTCATCACTAGTTTCGAAATAAATCATGTCCATTTATTCCCCTTTCTTTTATGATAAGAAATCTCATCGTAATCTATCAGAAAATTGGAAATAGTGACTATTTGAGTATGTAAAATCTAAATATTGTGAAAAAAGTGGTAAGTATGTAAGGTTATCCTTAGCTGTTGAGGAATATGTAAGGTTATCCTTAGCTGTTGAGGAACCCATTTTGTCATTTTTTTTTTTTTTATTTGCTAACATCTTGAGAGTCATTACAAGTTTTGAAGTAAATTGTGTCCCTTTATTTATCTTCCTTTTATGATAGAAAATCTCAGCTCAATCTATCAAAAATTGGAGATACAACTATTTAAGTATGTACAATTCAAATATTGTGAAAAATAAGCAGTAAGTAAAGTTATCCTTTGTTGTTATGAAACCTATACTTGTAATTTTTAAACATTTTGAAATCGAGGGTTATCTCAAGTTGCGAAGAAAATCATGTACGTTTTTATTAAATTCCTATATCAAAAACATGAAATTCTTGTTGACCTTATATAAAGGATGACAAGTAATCCAACATGACAACGACAATCTAAGTTACCTATTAAAGTACAGTAAATGAACATGCCAATAATAGAAAAAGGATAAAGAAATAATATTGTAACTATAATGATAATCATCGAGACATTGAACAATCAAATGCATGGACTATGATGGTCTAACATGAACCATGTGGAGTTGTCTATATTTGGAACGGGGTCGCAACCCTAGCCTATTCAGGCAAGAATTGTAGGACTTTCGCCACAGTTCGTCGGATCCTTGCCACATGATGATCCTTCCATCCAATAAAGAGTGGCACCACTTGTTATTTATTGCCCATTTTATTTTGATACATCTTTTTTTATTTAAAAAAAAAAAAAGACTCCCATTATCATCTAAAAATATAGTTTAACTCTAAAGCAACTATAGGAAAAAGTAATATACAAATATGCACATCGACATCTCTATATTTTTTGAAGTTTTCTGGCTCTTCACACCAAATCACAGTCTAAGTGCACGGTCCAAAGATACGAGGTATTATGGCTCACGGAAGAAACAGGCTGGAGAACCGTCCTAAAGTGAGAGACCCTGCGCTATCTTCATATTCCCTCTTTATCGGAAATACAAAAATAGACGGGCAATTAGAGGGCCTCACGGTGATAAAGGTAGACACTACGTTAGGATTTCAATGCTGACTACTACCGGGTAAGCAACTATAGTAGCCTCCTATGTTTTTGAAGCTTTTCTGGCTCTTCACACCAAATCACAATCTAAGTGCACAGTCCAAAGATCTGAGGCAGTCAAAAGTCACTTAAATTAAATTATTTTTAAAATGTGCCGCGAAATATCCTTGAATAATTAAATCTGGTGCCCAGAACATCAATCGGCAAAAAACTACCTACTATTTTTAAATTTATTAAAAAAGAAACTCACTTCCTAGAAAAGGAGATTCATTTATGAAACACGTGCAGTGCACGTTGGTTCTAGTATAATACGAAGCAAAAACACCGGGTTCGGAATCCAACGGAGTCACTATAATTGGTTCAAGCCGGTCTCTATATTTCTCGAAATTAGAGATGAGCATGGATCCTAATTAGAATTGAGAATTGAACCAATCGAACCGATCTTATGATGAGTCCAGTTCTTGACATTAGACTCTTTGGTTTTGTTCCCTGTCCCAAATTTTTTGGAACAAGTATCATGATGTTAGGTTTATGAATAGAAACTTAATCGAATTAGATCAAGAACTGTAGAACAAGACTAGGAACTGGAGAATCGAACTGAGAAGTAGAGAATGAGACCGAATAGAGATAACCCTAAAACTAGTAGTATTTATGGATCTTTTCACCAATTTTGTACTATTAATATCAAACTTTCAAAATTGGGAACATCATTTCATTACTAATGTTCTTCAATATGTACTTCCATTACTATGTTTAGTTTTAAACTTGCTCTAATGTAGGTATAAGATATGCACCCAATGGGACCCACCGACAACATATCTACATCTATCTATATATTCATTCAATACACTATGGTTGTGTTTAGAAACCTAAATTCGAGTCTAGATAGAATAACAAATTATCATACCTAATGTTTGATGATGTTCTTCGGATAAGATAATCCAAATAAATCCAGATAAAATGTTGGATAAGAAATACGGCTTTTAGATTGTGGGATATATCCGAATTGGTTATAAAATTTAAAAAATAACTAAAAGAATTATATTTTATATTTTAACGGAATAATAAAGTGGCACATCAAATATTACTATGCCAGCACTGCTCACCAAGGACCACCACCGTATTACCGATCATCGTCACTTTCAACCACCACATGATCATTGTCTCCTCTGACCACACTGATTATCCCCGCCGGCCGGCAATCGTGTTCCGACGAGTGAGGGCAAAAAGGGGGCCTAAAGATGATCGTCGTGCCAAGTTTTCATAAATCATCTTTTTCAGCCCAATCATAGACACCCTCCACATTGACCCAAACTTTCACGCATGATCGCGATCAGGCTCTTCACCCGTTGGTCGATGAAGAATGGCCGACACACTATCAACTTCTTAGTGACCATGCTCTCGAGCATGGAGTTTCAACATAAAAAATACGTTGCAACGGCACCGTGGTGCAGGACCTCCTATTGCCGGCCCATCCCACGACGCACACCTTCTTTGCTATCGCCTCTCTTAGCCATTTTCTTGGACAATGCAGTCCAACCGTACGATCAACATGAAGTGCCTCCTGCTGTTCACTAGGCAATCCCAAAATTACATAATCTTGTGTTGATTAAGAGATCTCATAGTAACGCTTCTGCTCCAAGAATATAAATTTTTTTTTTCTTCTTTGGAGTAAAATAAAGCGTTTGATAACTATACAAAATTTATATTAATGAAATAAAAAAGGAATAGAAATGTGTTTGATATGATTTATAAATTTTTGTATTTATTTATTTTTTCTTCTTACTCATGAACTGCCGATCGCCGCCGGCCACAACATGCCTACCGACCATTGCCGCCAACCCGACCACAGGCTAGCCGCTGAGGCGGATGAGTGGCCGCGAGAGGATGGCAACCGGCGGGCTATGGGTAGCAATCAGCGGCAACGGACAATGGTCGGCCGCAACAACAAGTTGCCGGCGGTCAAGGGTGACAACGGCGGCCAATGGCGATCGTCGGCTAGTGGGGTTGGCCAGTAGGCTGTGGGCAGCGGTCGTGCAATGACAATAGTCGGTGATCAAGAGGTAGCAACAGCGGTTGGTGGCGATCGAGGCTACAAGAACAATGACGGTCGAGTAGCAGCGACGACAACAGTCGCCAGCGATCAAGCGACGGTGGTGGCAGTCGACCGACGGTGGCCGCAAAAGGCCAGAGGTGGTCAACGATTGGCAAGTGACCAACAAGTGGCGCAAAAAAGGAAGAAGAACAAAAGAAAAAATTGACTTTATTTCTAGAAATTGTTCTGAAACAAAAAGCTACGTTGTTTTTGTTTATTATTTTTGTTCCAAATGTATTAAACTATTTTTCATTCCAGGAAATAGAAAAATAAATTATGTTACAAACGGATTTTTATTGTTTTTTTTCAAGGAACAAAAGAATAAAAATTAGAAGAAATATAAACGTCACTCTGCAGGCCCTTATTAATGGAAACTCTATTTATTTGAAGGGAACTTTTGTTGTTACTTGACAAAAACTGAAGCAAAAACAAGGAATAACAAAATGAAATTTAAAAGAAGAAGAAGAAGTTAGCATGTTATTGGGTAGACCTTGGAACTATAGGTTTGGTTCCAAGATCGGTTTCATGTTTAGAAATTAGGAACCAGTCTCGACACGATAGGTTCCAGGTGAAATTTGCACCTGCCTTAAACCGTTCACCCTACTCAAAACTGATGTTCAGTTTGGTTCGACTATCTAACCAAAATGAGCTGCAATGCTTTATAGAGATCCTTATCTAAGAGTTGCATAACCAGACTAGGAACTAGGGAATTGAACTAATAGCAAAGAACCAGATCAAACTAAGATAACCCCCAAAATGAGTAGCATCTATGGATCTTTTTATCAATTTTATACTACTTGATATCAAACTTTGAATTGGGAACATCATCTTTACTAATGGTATTCGATATGTTATTCCGTCATTATGATTATTTTAAAACTTGCTCTCATATAGGTGGGAGATATATACCCATTAGAATTGACCTACAACCTACCTATATATTGATTGTAATGGAAACCCAATATACTATGTCCTTGGAAACTTCAAATTAACTAATCACTACTATTCTACACGTGTTCCTAGATTACTTTAGAATCAACCTCTTTTATTTACTCTAGATGAAAACATTATATAATTTCTCTTGTTAGGTCTGATAGATTACTTATAAATGGTTCTACTTGAGATGGATAGTTTTGTTCATGAAACTCTATTCATAAGAAGGAATTTGCGTTGCTGCTTTACTAGAAATCAAGCAAAAACAAGGCATTACGGAATGAAATTAAAAAATAAAGAAAAAATAACAGGTTCCCGAATAAACCTTGGAAACCGAACCTGCATTTCCAAAATCGATTTCAATGTACACCCCCAGGTTCAGAAATTAGGAACCGGTCTCGACACGACGGCTTCTAGGTGGAATCTGCACCTATTACCCCTACTCCCGATCAGTGTACGCTTCACGGAGACCGTTATCCGCGTACTGGGATAAGCGTATCCCGCTTCCCAAACGGGCCCCTAACAGCTCTTCCTCCAAGTAAACCGTCGGAAGTGACCTTTCATTTACAAATCCCTCTCTCTCTCTCTCAATCATTCCTCTGCTACGTTTCCCTTCACTTTCTCAGAGCTCTCCAAGAAATTTTTTTAGGGTTTTCAATCCCGTCTCCCGCCGACGTCGAGGATCGCTTTTCCGAGGTAAAGTTCGCTTTTTGGCTCCGCATACCCATGTGGGTCTGCGCGGGCAGGCTTCGTGCCGGGGAGGATCGAAAATGGCGTCCACCGAATCGATGGCGATCGCCCCCAGTTGCTGATTTCCTGCTTTCTTGTGATTTTCTTGAATTGGGTTTCTCGTTCTTGGTCGTTGCTTCTTACCCCCACAAAAGGGTGGATTGCGTTGGCTCCTTCCGCTTTCGTTTGTTTTGACTTCCTGTTGGATCGCCGATCGCAGTTCTTGATCGTGTAGAATTTTTGCGAGTTTGATGCGCGGGTTAGAATGGGGCGCTTGATTGATTGCTTTCGAGTCGATAATCTAGCGTGAAGTGGTCGAAAGAGGGATCGAAATGCGTCGGCGTGATTGGGATGTGATCGTCTTGTGATTTGATTTCTGCCGTGTGTCGTATGGGGCGAGGGCTGCCTGTGCTCTCTGCTGCAAGTATCAATTTCTAAAATCTGTGGATTTTTTGTTTAAAGTGAGAAATGGCTGGATCTCAATGTTCTTTTTTCCTTTTTTTTTTTTTTCTCTCTTTCTTCTTTCGATTTGGTTTTCAATCTTTCAGATAAAAGACTTTTGGCCTATGGTTTGCAGAAGTATAGAGAACTATTACTGGAGGTTGCGGTAAGCTCTTAGTTCGTCCATTAGTGATTCGAAGTTACATATGTATTGATAAAATAGTTCTCTTGAGAGTGGACATCAAACATATCTTGATTATCAGCCACAAAATTCTTGGATTTCATGAAACAACATGTAGACATTCTCTTCTCCGACATTTAGTCCTAAACAGGCTTTTATTGGGTAGGTTGATTTTTTACACAATTTTTTAGCTAAAACACGCATTTGTATGTTAATTGATCGAATTATCTTCTAAACAATAGATTCTTCCCAACTTTTATTTATTTCTCTGTCTCTCTCGCTGGCTCTTCAACTCCACTTCTTGTTTGTCTTCACCTTATTACAACTAAACTCCCAAAAAAAAAAAAAAAAAAAAAAAAAACGAAGAGAGTGAGACTTATAAAAGGAAAACCTTTTGGCTCTCAATGACATCGTCTTATTCAATTTTGAATCAATTCATTTCTGCTAACTCTTCCGTGATTTCCAAGTCTCTCAAGGTGTTGCTTAAAATTTACATTTCTCTTAAGTTTCCAAAACAATTGATCAGCATGCTTCCAGTGTCCTTTTGAATCACGTTAGTGGTTGAAAATAAGTAGTTTCTATTCGTGAATTCAGGTTGTCATTCACTATTGATGAAATATTCAGATGAGAAGATTCGAGCAAAATCATATTTCAGAGAAGAAAAATCCTTTCATTCTAATGGGTCTCAATCTCAATGGGATTCTTGTTGATGTAATATTGTGGGCTTGTTGTAAGAAGACTGCTCTTTGGATTAAGATTTATAATATATATATATATATATATATATATATATATATATTTTTTTTTTTTTTTTTTTTGTAACCCGGGAACAGCCGGCAACGTAAATCCGGGGCACTAGCGCGGGGACCCGCCTCCCACAGCACTCCACTTAAGTCGCGCAACGTGACGAGGAGGGGAATCGAACCCTGGCCGTCGTGTTGGCCAACGTGCACCCTAACCAACTTGCCCACCACGGGGTGGGTAGATTTATAGTATTTTTATTAAGGCTTAAGCTCGAGTTACAACTTCTTCACAGTCAAACTATATTTCCCTTGTAAAGAAAAAATTTGAATTTATGGTTCACTTGATGGACCTTTATGTGCTCATCGTTAGATATGGGGCAATGGGCATCACTTAGTTACTTTTTCCATGGTAGGAAATCAAAAAATCTAGTTCTGGTCTTTCCCTTTTAGTCCTTTTTGTTTTTGTCTTTATTTAGTCTTTTATATTGTTAAGATTGGAAGGAACAACCAAATCAAATCATGATATGAGTTCATAGCTGAAGAAACTTTTTGTCCTCTTCAGCAAAGGAATAAATGTTCTGTCTGTGCTTAGTGTGTGAAATGATACAGTAGGAAAACTTTTAAAGTAAACTGTGATAGGAAATTGACAACCTATAGATCATAAATTGCCTAAAATTGGTGTTATTCATGTGAATAAATGCATAACATAATCTAGAGTTTGGAGGGTAGTTAGGTCAGTTAATTGAAAAGGGCGTGTTTTAAGCCCAAAAAGGGCAGGGACCATGAGACGACAGTGATTGAAGATCCATATGACAGTTTTGCTCCTATTATTTTCTGGCTACGTTTATTTTCTCTTTTCACTTTTGTGCTCTCTTGGCCTCCTTAGAGTATAACTTCTTGGTGCACCATTTTTTCTACCACTGTGCTACTAATGAACTGAGCAAAGGAGGACAGAGCGACCGTCCGTTATTTTGCTTCTGTACCACTGCTCTCTATATTGATTCATAGTCAATTTCATTTTCATCTCATTTGTTTGAGTGAGTGGTCTGCTACTTTAGATTTTTTGTGAGGGGTTTAATTTCAAGTACTTTGTCCTTTACCACACAGCAAATTAAGATAATGAAGTCAGGATCTTCCTCTTTAAATCCACATGCGGCATCTTACGTACCACTTTCTAAGAGAGTAGCAGATCATAAAGGCGGTGCTTTTGAAGGAACATTTGGAGACTGTAAGTCCTCCAATGTGACAGCCTTCTCTGAACCTCTTGTGCAATTTGATCAAGGTCAGGACCGAGGGAGAGCAGCTATTCACCCAAATTTCCATGAGACTTCAAATTTTCCGGCTGTAGAGTATTTCTCTTCAAAGAGCCACTCTGCACATGGTTCGACGTCAAGGCAACCAATTAATTTTCCAGACAAACAGGTGCCTGATGAGGAACTGGAAATGGACGTAGAGTATCTTCAGATGCAATTTCCTGGATTATCTGATCAATCCATCGCTGACGTCTACCTGGCAAATAAGGGAGATCTGGATGCAACTATTGACATGTTGAGCCAGCTTGAGGTGACTTTTGTCAGCTCTTTTTAGCGTACTTATGATGACAGATTCCAATTGCTTGCTGAAGTTGAACTTGATTGTATAAGTATACTATGCAATTTTTGTGAGGAATAGGGGTGGCGTGTTTGGCCTGTCAGCTACCTGTTTGACTCTGAAATGAGATGAGTAAATATTATTGACGATCATGAATGGACTATCTGAAGATGATTAATTACCACCCAATAATGGTAATTTTTATTGTTCTGTGGTAATTTTTAATGTGCTTGCTTAGAATCTTTTAGTTGAATACATTTCTTTTTTGTGGCAAGAGATTTCTTTCATGTGTAAATCTCTATTTAACCTTCTCTATATTACAATTCCATCTGGATTAACAAGGAAAATACTTTTGTCCATAAGGTGCCGTATCATTCTGATAACAGGTGAAAGATATGCCCTTCTGACAGTTGTTCTAAATAAGATGATGTCAACTAGTTGTAAATAGTATATTGATATTGCACGTCTACTTGATCTCTTCAAATGTTGCATCTTTGTGTGGATTTCATCAAAATTTGGATTTCTAAATGTTGTTCATAATCTTAAGAACTGGATCATTTCTTTATGCAGTTCAACCTGGATGACTTTCCTGAAAATCTACCAGAAACTCTTGACATTGGTGATGTTGCAGTACCGACTTCTGTTGCGGAGTCTGGATATGTGAAATTGAAGAGTGTGAAGGGTGAGGCAACTGCTTCGTCATCTGGCTGATCTGACCCAGCCAACCACTCTACATGGTTGAGTTGGAAAAATTAGCTGCGCTTCTCCCCTTCTACACATTTGTTGATCTAGAAGGGGTCCAACCTTAAAACAGGGTAAGGTGCAGCATTGTATAGTTGTCGATGGTATGTTCATATGCAATGTTCTCCATGATCACCGCTTTTGTTTGTTTTGAGTTTCAAGAGCCATTGTTGCTCAAATCTGCAAAATATTTTAGTGCCTTAGAAAAGGATTGGTTTTTGCAAGATGATTATGAGTTTGTTGATCAGATTCTGAAAGCAACGTGTCAGTCGTCCGGCAAGAGCTGCTGATTTTCCTATATGATGTCCCTGGCATGCCGAGGAGATGAGATCAGCGTGCTGGCGAATTTTCAGAGGAAATGTTTGAATTTCTGGTCCCAAATGTAGTCTGTGATTTGTCCCATTGTGCCTTTTCTTGATGCCATTGAAACAGTAAGTATTGTGTGCTGTTTCCACTCAGATTCAGTTTTCCTAGTACTATATAACTAAACTCAAGCCAAAAAGGAGAAGAGAGAGAAGCTGTCTGCTGAAAAAGTTGTTTTTGGTTGCCGCCCGTGGCCTGACTAGATATCCTCAACCATGTAAGTGGAAACTCCTGTTCAACACTGCCACAGAGAGAGAGAGAAGAGAGAGAGAGAGCAAAATGAGTATCATGGTACAGACTTTCTACTGTAGGAAGTGGGTGTGGACACCAAGAGTTGTCATAAAGTAGGGCAGCGCTGCTTGTGGATCGTTGTCCTGAGAGTAAAGAACAAATGGGCCTCAAATGATTATTGAAATGATACGATCGACATGTTAGGACTTACTACTAATATAGTAATATGTATTATATGGAGGAGATAACGATGGCTTCGTGCTGAGAAGTTGTTGCGTGTCCATAAATCATGTTGACAGATATAATATCAATTATTAATTGTATGGGTCCTAATGTGATGCTCACATGGTCAATGATTGAAATGAATTTGGTCTATATAATCTACAAATCATGCATCAGTAGCTTCTAAATCTCTATCGATCTCTCTCTCTCTCTCTCCACCTTCTGCCGTCTCCAAGGAAAAATCCAGTCCTTGCCCGACAACAAATTTTGTCTAAAAAATCTCCAATCAAATGATGAATTCATATTTTATTTATTTATTTTTATAAACGATACAAATAATTAAAAAAATTTAAATCATTTATTTTTCGTGAAACAAATAAAACATCAGTTGGCCCAAGCCATTGAATTTTTGCTACTTTCTTTTTAGCAATTCCCAATCTAAGGAGGTCGTTGTGCAAGGGTGACAGAGTGTAGGTGGCTCATGGGACTAGCAAAGCATGAAAGGCTTTCTAATGTGGACGCAAGAGAGTTTTTCATGTAACAATTACGCTATGTATAACCGTATCGACATGACATATGATGTTAGCATTTCATTTTGCATGATGTATTGGTATGGTATCACGCACTCAAATAAGAAAATCTTGTTTTTTAGTGTATGTTCAAAAGTCACAAATAATAATACCACTATGTATAACCGTATCGACATGACATATGATGTTAGCATTTCATTTTGCAAGATACCTACAAGTTCTAGTTCACCGAACAATGTTAAGTAGTCAATGAAATTGAATGTATGTCATTTTTTAAATTTCTCATGGTTCTATCAGGAGTTAAGGACAAATATTTGTAGAGCAAGAAACCAAATCATCTTTGGCAGACTGGGCCACTTTCATTTCTTTCGAAACAAATTGAAACCGCAAAAACTAAACCGTTCTTTTTATAGTTTTGAAATTACCTTTTGTCATTTCTATTTCAAGTAGCCTTTTCTTTTGAATCTGATATGGTTTAGAGGCTCGTATAACCAATCTCTAGTGCTTGAAAATATAAAATTAGTTTAGTCCATTAGAATATTTCGTGCAAAATAAAAGAATAATGTATCCAATGCTTAATGACAAAGTGATACATGGTACATTGATGTGATTTGACTTACAGTTAAATCTAATCAATGGACAGTCGGGGCCTCGAACCGAATCTAGAAATTCTTGCTCGAATCCGGCCATTATCAAGAAAAATATGAAATATATGTAGTCATTGTCCTAATTGGCTAACACCCACATTATTCTCACATATATTTTTGAACCCTTGGCTCTAACAACTTGTGTTTGGCTTCTGTAATTGTTTTCTTTTGGGTCAAGAATTTTCTGCCATTATAATCATAAACATGCAAAAGACGTAAATTAAGAATTTTAGAGGCCGTTCTCCATAAACTTTTCAGCCGGCGAGACAATCATGAGAATTTTTTTCTTTTTTTAATATTCCAATGCCACTCCCTAGTTTTTTCCTAAGAAATTAACCGGAGGACAAGAAAAATAAAGAACATTCGTCGTCTGTAGACCTGTTAAAATGGGTTAGTATATCATGTCTTAACCCCTATATAATGGAATGAATTGTTATATGGGTTAATTCTATTTAGTAAATGGGTTTAAACATAATATAGGCGTTAAATGGATCATAAATGGGTTTACAACTTATTTAGACCCAATTTACTTTAATGACTTTCTCTTCATTCTCTCTTACCATCACTTAATCTTGCGTTCACTAACTTCGCACTCTTATCTCAATTTGAGAGTTTTCCTACATTTGGTTAAATATAAAAGTATTTTAGCAATATAAGTCAGGTCAAGTAAGAATAACTAGATTTCCATTTCATGAAAATTAATCAAAACGGATTAAATAGATCTATTTGGATCAAACCATTGTTGACTGGATCAAACCAAACTCGACTCATCCATCTAATGCAATACTTGTAAAATGAATTGCCAATAATATGTGAATCGCTACGACGCTACACATGTCATGAGATCAATTGTGATCGACATAAAAAATAAAACTCACGGTGAATCTATTCGAAAAATAAAAAAGGTTTTAAAAAAATAAAATAGGTAAAAAGAAATGTTTAGCTTTATTGTGTTTACTTGACTGCATGAGTTTGATTGCATGGATAACCTCTGTTTATCCTCTTGACAAAGTTCAAAAATGTTAGCTGTTCATGCTCTATGGAGAGAGAAAGAGAGAGAGAGAGAGAGAGGCGCCTCCACGTGGCTGCTTTTGGAGTTTCCTTAAATTTCTGATTGTTAAGAGTGTTTGATGGTCGGAAGATGCAAGTTAGAGAGAGAGAGAGAGAGAGAGAGAGAGAGAGTTTGGCCCAACGCCAAAGGTGGCTTTGTTTCTCATTTCGACTATTCTAAGGTACAGGAGCAGAGCGAAACAAGCCGTGCAGAGAGAGATACAATTCACGTATTCTTGGACGGTCTCCGATCGATGTTCTACCAGCTGACTCTTTGTAGGATCTGGAGTTTGTCGCCGTTTGAGAATTTCGCGATTTTCTCTTTCTGGGTTTGGCTCAGAATCGCAGGAAAGATTAGAGAGCGGAACCAAAGATGGGAGTGGATTATTACGAGATACTGAAGGTGGACAAGAACGCGACCGACGATGATCTGAAGAAGGCGTACAGGAAATTGGCCATGAAGTGGCATCCCGACAAGAACCCCACCGACAAGAAGGAAGCCGAGGCCAAATTCAAAGCAGATCTCCGAAGCCTATGAGGCAATTCTCCATTTTCAATTCATTCTGTTTTCCTTTCTGTAGTTTCATGTCGCCTCTTGATATCTGGGAAATGTAGCTCTTCTGGTTGGCTGAGCGGTCAAGGGCGCAGCAGGTTCCGTGTTCGAATTACAGGAGTCTCGTGCTAACCTTATCGGCCATGCCCGCAGCTTGCTGAGGAGTCTTATTGGATGCATGTGAGCAGGACGGTTTGCATGCCGCCATAGAAATAGTCAAGTCGAATATGTGAATTTCCATGTTATCCCATGAAAGAAAAACTCGTGGAAAATGTAGACGACGAGAAAATTAACTGCTGGTTGTTTTGGATAGGACAATTCCAAATCTATCCTGCTGTATTTGTCCTTCGAATGCGTCCGTGTCGTTGCATATGTCGTGTTGCGTAAAAATCTGTCGATATGAAGCATCTGCTACTGCTGGTTTTTTGACATTGAATGTGCTTTCACCCTTTTGATGCAGGTTTTGAATGATCCTCAGAAAAGGATGATCTACGATCAAGACGGCGAGGAAGGCTTGAAGGACATGCCCCCTCCCGGCAGCAGCGGCAACTCGAGCGGTTTCAACCCCAGAAGCGCGGAAGACATATTCGCGCGGAGTTCTTCGGGAGTAGCCCTTTCGAATTCTCGTCGCCGGGACCTGGGGAGGTCGATGAGATTCCAATCCGATGGGGGCGGAGGAATGTTCGGGGGATTCACCGGAGGCGAGAACATCTTCCGATCGTATAGCGAGGGCAGCCCCGTGCCCCGTAAGCCGCCGCCGATCGAGCAAACTGCCTTGCTGTCTCGCGGAACTGTACTCGGGATCGACCAGGAAAATGAAGATATCAAGAACAGTGATGGATGCCAACAGGTATGCACACCTACTATCCTTGTGTAAGCTTCCATTTTTGGTCATGCAAACTCACAACTTATGCTACTCTCTTAAGAACATGATCGTATATGTTGCTGTGGAAATCTGTCAAATGTCCATCAGATTCAGAATGCCATGAGCTATGCCAATGACAAGATCAGCTCATGCCGCATTTTTCGCTTCTTTCGCTAATCATAATATCTGATGCCGCAGCCGACAGACCACGGAGACGGAGATACTGACGATCGAGGTGAAGCCCGGATGGAAGAAAGGAACGAAGATCACTTTCCCCGACAAGGGGAACGAGCAGCCGAACCAACTCCCCGCCGACCTCGTGTTCGTGATAGACGAGAAGGCTCACGATGTTTTCCAAAGAGACGGCAACGACCTCATCATGAACCACAGGGTGACGCTGGCGGAGGCGATCAGCGGCACGACGGTGAACCTCACCACGCTGGACGGCCGGGACCTGTCGATCCCGGTGACGGACATCGTGAGCCCCGGTACGAGCTGGCGGTCGCGAGGAAGGGATGCCCATAGTGAAGGAGCCAGGGAACAGGGAGATCTGAGGATCAAGTTCGGGTGAAGTTCCCGAACCAATTGACGGAGGAGCAGCGGGCGGGACTCAAGCGCGCTCTAGGGGTTGAGACGAACGTTAGTACGTACAAATTATACACATACGCACAGCTACAAGAGGGAAGCACGAAATCGCTCCGGCCATCGGGATCTCGACTGGACGGAACACTGATCAGAATGTTTCAACATGGGAACATCAACGTGATCCGTTCCCCTAGTTTTCTTTTCAATCTCCCCCAGCTCCCCTGTGAGGGTAGAGATGTCACTTCCTTGTAATTTGATCAGAGTTGAACAGTGATGGTGTGCCTTTTTTTTCGACGTTTCATAGCCTAAAAATCAGCTCAGGGCGGACGCATACACGCACGTCCTAAAGAACCACCACTCTCAAAAACTGCATTATTCAACATGACCAGAAGAAAGCGTGAACCTGCAAACTCAATTCTTGAAAAGACTGGAAAAAAGAAACCGGGAGAAAAATCTACACCCGTTTTCCGGTTTCTTTTTAAATGAAAAGAACTGAGAATGAATCTTTTTGATCTTGTTGAGAAATGAAATGAATTCATCACAGGTTCAGGAAAAACAAGTTGACGTCGAAACCGATGCAGTGCTGTATCTGTCCCACCAGCTTGCACGATCGTTCAGCAATTTCTCTGCCTAGTCATCTTGTGGCACAACGCAAAAAGAATGAAATAAAGGACGAGTACGAAAGTAGAATTAATCCAAAAAGCGAAGCTTCAACCCAAAGAATAAAGCCAAAGCTCCAAAAAGGTGACAATAATCTAAGAATACCGATCTTACAGTACTGCCCAAATCTCTAAAAAGAAATCCAAAAGAGTAATTACATCGAAATTTACATCCAACCAAAGAAAGATCAAAACCCTCTATCCCTACGAGTGTCTTGCCGCCACCCAGGTGGCCTTGCTTGGGGCGCAACGTAGACTTGGCCCCCATGTACGCCCGATGCTGACCGCTGTTGCGCGTTTCCTAACTAATGGTTCTCGCGATAAATAGGGGCTGGAGTTTTGTGATTGCTCGGCAGATGCAACACGCACTTCCGCCCTACCCCGCGATGGCTGTTGTATGTTATATAAGCCCTGTGGATTCCACTCTGGAATGTCGTCCTCGTCATCATTCCACGGCTGAACCGGAACACCATAGTTTTCTGAAGGAGCACCCACTCCTGTTTGTCCATACTTATGTATGAGTTCCCTTATGTGCGATACAGGTGCTGCTCGGTATGCCCATAAGAGGGAGCCAGTCCCGAACCAGCAGACATGTTCTGGGTCGGGTTCAATCCCATCGACCTCGACCCACCAGAAAAATTAAACTCCGGCAGGTCATCTTCGTCCCGGGCAGCTCTCGCTGCACCGGGCCGAACCCAGGGGAACATCGTCATCGTCATCCCCATCAACAATAGGTTGCGGTTGAATGCTACTAGGATGGGCGAGAAGCCCGTGATGCAGGTTCGAATTAAAGTTTACATCCTTTTCTTGATGCCTCCTAGAGGACAAATGCTGCTTTTTTGAGGTAAATTTAGTGGTGTGGGATGGTATTGCGGAAGTTAAATGACTTCTTCTCCATACAACAACACCAATAAGGCCGTTTTCTACATCGCTAAGCACGTTAAGCTGGTCTTCCGGTAGGATCCTGCTGAGCATTTCACGGATTCTGGCATGGGGTGGACAAGGTAGAGTTCCACTCCTTGGGAAGGCTCAGCAAAACCCACTCTCTCATCTAAGACATACGAATCTGCAACCTGGAGACCAATACATTAGAAGAGGACGTGAATATGACGCACAGCAAGAGTAAATTGATGAAGTATTGTTACCTCGCCAAGGCTTGCACGGTCACTCTCAGATGATTCCTCCTTACAAACAAAATGCACCACCTGCAAAAGTTGAACCAACGAATGGGTCATTAGTTTTAATTGACGCCCCTTAATTTCTTTGGATAGTGAACCGTTGTGTATCTGGGAACGTGACTTGATCAAAATTATTCCCGTCCTACTGGCGAAAAGTTTCCTCAAGTAATCTGGGAACGCAGTTTCCAACTTTTACTTTGCCATTTGCAGTCTGATTTATGAATTTAGATAATATTGTAAGTGATTAACACGAGTTCCACCTGGTTCTCCACAGTTTTCCAGTACATCCTAGTTGAAATGAAAATTTCATTCCATTTTAACTCTACGGAAATATATATTATCAAGCTAAAAGAGCTTCTCAAAAGTTGACAAGAGCAACACCAGAAACCTTGAAATGCTAAATTCCAGTGAATCAGGTGAGATAGGCATGCACAGTGAAAGGAAAATCCTTGAAGCTCGAATGGTTTAACTCACTCAGTATCTCTTAGTTCTCTAACCATACACGCGTCACAGAGAACTGATATCGTGGGACTATATTGAAGAAGATCGAGAAATAAATTAATAGATATATTAGCAGTATTTCCCCTTCCAAATAATTGCTGTCCGACAAAAATTCTAAGTACATAAAGTTTTCAATGGAAAAGAAAAGATCTCGAGATACCATGATTGCACGACTACGGGACATGCGTAGATCTTGAAGGAACTTCTCAAATGCATCAAGTCTGACCCTCCCTTGATCTCTAGAGAGCTGCTCCAATCCTTCGACGGCGTCTTCTCACCGCTGGTAGAAAAACCAATATGCAAAAGGACATCATAGTATTAAAAGATATCACTAACAAAAAGACATCACTATGATACCCAGAACACAGCATCATATAAATATGCAATCAGTGCCTTCGAAATGATAATGTTTCTTCATTAAATATGGTTAAGGCGTGCCTTAGGAGCACTCATTAAAAAGATCAATTTACATATGTATGCACCTCATAACATGGCAAAGGAGACTAAAAGAACAAGTCAAAAATGCCAGCTTACAAACAAATGCAATATAACTTCACAATCTAAGTTAAAAGCTTAACTCATAAAGCAACCTAATCAATAGATCTTGTATAAAGCAGTCTTCTGAGCTCACAGATATGGACATATCACAAGACAGAATGCCTATTTCAAGATGAAGTTAGAAAACCTAATTGCAAGTGCAGGATCACACTAGCAGCCAAAACAAGGTTCAGGGCGACCTCTTTTTACCAGATATGGCAAATCTTCTTACAAAGATACCGATCAGCATGTCCAAAAAATTTAGGCACTTTTCACTTTCCGTTTTGAAATTTAAAAAAATACCCTTTCTTTTAAATATTATGAAAAAAGATCTAAATGACTTTACAAATCAATATTTATATGTTAGAAAAGCTTTCAGGTGTTATCTATGAACTAAAAGTCAAATTCAAAGTAAATGGAAAGGTAAAAGTCAACAAGTAAAACTCCCTTCAACAAGACCTTACACTTGAAAAGAAAAGGAGAACCAAAACCACAAATTTATTACCTCTTAAAAATGCCAATTACTGAGATAATGGACGTTATAAGTTGAAGGGAGCCTTCCCAAATCAGCTCACCCTTCGATGCTACTGTACGATGTTTGCTATCATATTTTCCATGGTGGTCACTAGATCTAATGTCAATGTTAGCCAGGGACAATGTTTCATCAACTTTGCTAGACTCCTCTTCAGTCACATTAGTGGTGTTATTCGGACTTCTCTCAGGAGATTTAGCCTTCAAATCCTTTTCAGAGGCAGGCTGGGATATTTCAACGGACTTCTTTTCAGTCATATCAGCTGAGTCATTCAGACTTCCCTCAGGGGGATCTAATCTTAAAAACCTTTTCAGAAGCAGGCTCAGACTTTCCAGCATCTGCCTGTAAATCTTTAAACGGAGGCTCTGATTCCAGGCATTCCATAAATTCATCTAGGGACACAATTGGAGGGAGATCCTCCGTCACATTTTCTTCCATAATATCTACATCCGATGCATGGTCTTCAGTAGGAATTGTAAGAGTGTATGCAGCACCTGGACTGCTAAATCACTCTTTCTACCTCCAGCCTTCATGTTCTCATCCTTTTCTCAGGTTCATTCGCAGGGTTCCTGATCATCAGCTTTTCGGATCAAGATGACCAGGAAGTTACCGCACTGAAACCTCCGCTGAGACATCATCCTGCTCCACTTCCACTTGAAACTCCCCTTATGCGTTTTCCTTACCAGACGCTTGATATCAACCTCAGCATCCGGTAAAACTACCATTTGAGCAAATTCTTCAGCCTTTGCCATTCGCCACTCGAAAGCTCCTTTGAAGCAAGTTCTTCAGCAGTCATAGAGCAAAGTCTTTCTGGAGGAATTCCTCCAGAAACAACTCTTTCTCAGTTCAGGGTTACTGCGATCCTTCAAATTGAACAACAAAGACCTACCCTTCTCTTTATATTTCTTATTAATACCCCCAAATAATTTAAAGAGCTCAGCTTCAATCCTGGATGCCAAAACTTCTGGGGATTGGAATGCCATTGCACTTCGTCCATTCAATTCATCATGCACTTTCTCTTTCATTTCACTGTCTTGATTACCCCTTCTTTCCGCCGGATTTTGGTCTGAATCCATTACCCAAGATAGTCCATTCCTTGCAAAAGCTCATCTTTCACAAAGAAGTTGTCACTGAAAGGAAGATCCTCTGGAACCAGAACACTACCACGTTGCAAGTCCTGGACATTAGATATTGAGGACATGTTGGAATCACCGCTGCGTTCGGTAGCAAAAAGCCTCCTGCGACACAATAGAGCTATTGCGGACATGATGGATACCAAATCCATCACGAGAAGTGACTTTCCCCTCCTGAACTTCATGTACATTATCAACAGCATCACTGGGATTGGGTGCAGGCTGGAGCGTCCACTCGAACTTTGTGCACTTAAATCCCTGTTTTTGGAATCTTTTTCAATTGAGATCTACCTTCCTCATAATTGACCAAAGCTAATGCTGCAGCTAAAAATTCCCTCATCTTGGATCTCACTGACCCAGATGAATCAGATTGAACCTTTGGAGATGGCTGCACATTAGACATCTGATTCTTTGGAACTGATAGAGCGGTGGCGCCCATCTTGGGAAATGGATTCCGCTGGTCCCAGCTTCCTGTTTGGAGCCGGCGAGTGTTTTACTCCTGGTGTCGATATGGACTGGCCAGGCATACTTTTTCTATTTGGTGCTGATGGTTGCAACCACGGCCTATGCTCCCACTTGGGCTGCTCGCTTATTAGGCACCATAGCTGATCGAGGCGAAGGGCTGCTGGGCATGGGACCCATCGAAGCCTTCCTCTTGTTCATCATCGGAAGCTGCTGCACTGCCTGATTATTGAACATGTTACCCATATCTTCTATTGGCATTGAAGTTCTTTGTGGCACCAAAATTTTTCCCTCCCCTCTAAATATCCAGCATTATTCTCATACAGTGACATAGTGCCAACGTTTCTGCTTTTTGTTGTCTTAACAGTGAAGGCTGTGAGGCAGAATTCATCAGGACCAATCCCAGGAAACCCATTTGGACATCTTGCATGGATGATTCCACTCTATTTGGAATGGCTTCCAATGGAACCATTTGTGTACTTGGTATTGATAGAGCTGTGATACCAGGTTGTTCGACATGCTACACAGAAAGCAAATAGAGAGAAACACCACCTAGTCAATGAACAGATTCCTTGGATGGGTTACAATCAGGTCACATCCATCAAGAGTCCAGCACTACATTAAAAAAAAAAAATCAAATTAAGCATTTCCAATGAGACTTGAGAAGATGTATGTGATGCAAAATACATGAACTACCTAAATAGTTAGAAGCAAAGGCAATTGGATTAGTCCATTCATTGACACAAACAATTTGACACAGAAATATGAAAACGGTAGGACTATTACTCTAGCAGAATGAAAATTCCTAAAAGTATAGGACGTAAAGTTCTAAAATACACAACAAGTCAAGGATTTTAGGACACAAACTGGATCTGATGCAAGAATTCTACATGTGGTAACCGAGACTTTTCCCAAATCTTACATCACAATGAAGTACCACAGATTTCTCTAATACTTAACACTGCGTGTCCTTTTAGGTCTTCCTCTTCTCTTAACCCTTTTAACTCTGCCCAATCCCCAACAATCAAATATATAAAAATGAAACGCAATGGCAAGTCGCAGTTTCCCTGATGGATCATTTGCAGAGCATCAGTATACACGTCAAAGCCATCTCATACTAATCTATCTAATCTTCTCTTTTAGCACTCCAACTTTTTCTCAAACGCATCCATCCTTAATTTTGTCAAATCAACCATTAACATTATCATCTATCCAACACTCGCCCATTGATACCTTACAAATGAAGTAAACCAACTGAAAAATACGACAAGACTATCGCAACCAAAATGGCTTGCTGCTTGATAACAGTGGCTTCTGATCAACTATTAATACCAGCCTCTTATGAAAAGACTATACACAGGTAGAATATCAAAGATCACCCTTTATGGCAACAAGAGGACTGGAAAAAATAAACGGCATAGTACTAACAAAGCAGCTCTTATAAAAAACCTTCGCATGTTAAAGTCACTCAAATTATATCTGGCAGAGTTCTTATGGCAGCCATGCATACCCAATAACTCCTGGCGAAAGAAACCAGTTCCAACAAACAGGAGAAAGAAAGTTAAAAACTACGCAACCCAAAACGATCTTCCGAAACCGATGCAACATCCAAAATTCGAACAGTGGAACAATAACAATAAACAAGATAACCAAGAACTGGATTAAATCCAGTTTCGCGATACCGCTTCTAGACTGAGAAAACCCAAATCAATAAATCAACAACATTCAATTCTGCCAAACCCGCGATTTCAAGAAACTAAATATGCGCCCCGCCGTATCAGTTACCGACATAAAACAAAAAGAAAAACCGTATCAAAAACAAGCGAAAACAAGATTAAAAAAAAAAAAAAAAAAAAAAAAGCCCACTTTCAGCCAATAGCCCCGTCTACTACATTCGAAAGATCCGCTATTCATAGTCTTTCTCACGGCCTGCAATACAGATACAGAAGAAACCCCGACTCGAGCTCAATCGACGTACACTAAAAAGCAAACGTCTCTCCCAAAGAAAGCCCATTTCGCCGAATTGCACACGAAACGAATCCAACGAAAAGTGGAAAGAGAAAAAGAAGAAGAAAAACCCAAGACGATAGACGTGGATAGGACTAGCCCCGAGCCGATTCGACCCGCCGGAGGGGGAATTCCGGCGAGGGCGTTCCGGCCGGCGACGTACCTGGTGAAGAAGACGCAGCCGAGAAGCCTCTAGAGAGAGGGAGGGAAGAGGAGAGAGAAGGAGGAGGAGAGAGAATGTAAACCCTAGAAAAGGTTTGGGCTTTGATCTGATTTCTCTGGAACTCAATTTGTGCACGTCGTGTCAAAGGTGTTCACGGATAGATCGAGGCACGGCTCGACACGTGGCTATGGAGGGACCGTCGATCGCGCTCCGCTCGCGGTCCTTCCGCCGTCGATTTTGAGTTTTTCGTTTGGCCTTTTTCCGTGTTGTTTTCTTTTTTCGTCGGCCGAGGTGAAGTTTGGCGCAACCGGATATTTTCTGAATCTGAAAAAAGCAAAAAAAAAAGAAGAAGAAATTGAATAGGCAATTAGAAAGAATAAAGGAAGGTAGAAAATTAACAAGAAAAAAAAAGGTTGCTGGTTGGCATCATTGGTTTCTGTTTTAATTTACGAAGAATGAAATAATTTATTTTATCTTCAATTTATCTAAATTGTTCTCGATATGATTTTTGGTCGTTAAAATAGTAAATGTTTATTTCACATCATTATCACTAAAAGACAATTATCATTTAATATACTAGTTATGCTTTTTATTCATCTAAGGCGAGCATGGTAACCGGTTTACTTCTCCATTTCTTTATTTTTTTATTTCCCAAAATAGATTTAAATAAAATCTACTTAGTAATGTAATTTTATTTTTATTTCTAGAACAATTTCTTTTCATAAATAAATTTGGATTAGAAATCGGGTTAAGAATTTTAACTTATTCTAAAACAAAAATGAGAAATGAAAACTCTTCTTATCATTCACTTTCATCACCATCCACCTGCCGCCCATGGGACGCCAAACACCCTCTAACCGTCGCCCATGCACCACTTGCCCGATTACCGATCATCGGTTGTTGGCTTCTCACCGTCGATCGCCATGCGCATCGCAATGCCCATCGCGCAACACCCGCCACCGGTCACCCGCCAATCACGGTGATTCGCCACCCGCCTACCCACCACCACCCACCGATAGCCGAACGCCTCTCACCAAATTCCCGCCACCGACATCAACGCATGAGCGTGGACTGCTGCCACAAATCGCTCACTGAGCTATCGCCTCCCACCACCACTCAAGAGGGGAGAATTTGTTAGAACAAAATTTATAAGGTTATAAAATGCATATATTTGCTGTAAACTTATTAAAAATAAATAGAAATAAAATTCAATTTTGGCTAATTTATGGAATTTAATGGTTATCATGCGTACCTTTAGAAGTTGAAATCTAACTAAGTAACACATTTCCTGACGACACCCAAACAAATGCTATTTCTTAATTTTTTTAATTTATTGATCATATCTTCTATTCCTACTCTAATACCACTTTTAGACTTTTGTCCATATACTTACAGAAATAGCGTAGGAGTTGGCACCCACTCTTAAAACTAAATCGTCCTCCCACACCCAACCCCCACTGAGCAACGTGGGGATTCGAGCCCCCGTCTCCCCATTCCATGTTCTATTTCTTAATTGAAAACTATACTTTATGTAATATGATAATGGTTACTAAACGATGAACGAAATTTCAGAGGCACTCATAGCTCTCTCACACGATATAGAAGAGATCATCAGTGATGGATATGATATGCGAATGTGATTAAATTTGCAATTCCAACCTTTACAAAAATATAGAGATACAACTACCGCCCGCTGTGGCCACGATGGCTAGAACTTTACTCCCCCATCCGGGGGGAGGGATTCGAAACCCCGTGTCCCCATTACACGGTTCACCCGCGGTTGGGTCTATGGTGGTGGCTTAGTTCGCCCCAGGTTTACGCCGCCGACTGCCAGCTATACGATGGTTCCCGGGTCATCAAAAAAAAAAATAGATGAATAAAATATCAGATATACAAATCTCTCTTATTAATTTTCTGTTGAAAATGTAGGTTCTTAAATAAAAGAGACTTTTTGAGGTACTACTAATTGAGGCGAGGAATCTTTATTTTTGTCCAACTCGATTCTAAGACTAGTAATTCCTATAATTTTTCTTTCTTTTCTAGGTCCACTGCATTTTATGGTTCTAGGGTCATCAAAAAAATAAATAAATAGATAAATAAAATATCAGATATACAAAATCTCTCTTATTAATTTTCTGTTGAAAATGTAGGTTCTTAAATAAAAAGAGACTTTTTGAGTTAAAAATTTCATTCCCTTAATCTAAAATTAAAAATCGTAAGAATCACTTTTGAGTACACGAAAAACAAAAATTCCTGCTTTTAATATAATAGATTATATAGATTTTTGTTAGAAATAACTGTCGTTATCCGTGGCAATTCAAATGGTATTTTCATATAAAAAAAAACTAATTTTTGCTTTCAAAATCTGAAAATTTTGATTTTACAAATGTAACTAAGCAGCCTCTAAATAATTGGAAATTCGGTCTATCTTTAAGTAATGGGCTTAAAATGTTTCAAGATAACAAAGATTCAAATTCAAATTGCAGGATTCTACGCCACTTTAGAGGATAAGTTTTTCTCTTGGTTACTTTTCCATTACGATGCTATCTCTGATATTTAATAATTATTTTATTCCATCTCCAAATTCTGCGTGGCTTTTTTTATGGATTTTTTTTTTCCTGTAATAGATTGAAATTAGCATCGTCACAAGAGTCTGATTTACGTGATACTAAAAATTATTGCACATGCGATGTGGCTGTGAAATATGATCATTCTTTTCATGGTTAATTCAGTTTTTTTCTTACTTATTAATATACGCAATATGCATTTTCTTTTTCACGCCAAACTTTAGTTTTGTGTATATATATGTGCTAATAACTTCTCCTTCTTCTTTTCTCCATTGGTTGATCAATAAATAGTTATGAGAGAATGATGGCAAGAGTTGTAAAACTTGTTACAATAATACACTCGAGTTGTGAAACTCTGCGCCTTGGTTGCATTATATGTAATTAAAGTCGAAATTATGGAAATATTCGCTCACGTACTCACTACTAACACTTGACTTTGCCTTTGTGATTACCATGTCGACCCATATTTTTCGTGTTGCCAATTGAAATGTGCATCTCTTTAGCTTCTTCATTTTTTTCACTTTTTTTGTACTCACAAGGCAATCACCTGACCTTAAAATAGATAATTGAAGTATCTTTTATAGGTCAAGAATGAAATTTTTTTTTTTCTATCCATATCATACTTTGACATTTCACGTGAAAATTTGATTTTTCCTTACTTTTAAATCAGGTACCATTTTTTTTTGGCTTTGTAGGAATTTTAGACTTCAATTCTCATTCCATTATACAATATGTACACCCAAATCAAAAGATAATTACCCAAAATTGAATTAGTCACTGTACAATAGATTTAGATTTTTTTCTTGTAATTATCCCCCCAAATTAAACTAAACAAAATGAGAATTCCTTCATAGTTTCATTATTGCAACCCAATGAAGAATCGGAATGCCCATACTTCTGCTTGTTTAATCCTATCTAATTTTCTGACCAAAAAAATAAAAATCCTATCTAATTTTATGCCATATTACTTTCCACTATGTAGCCTTCTCTTCATGTTTTCATATCATGTTTGAAAATGATTTTATATATTTGTGTTGAATATTCTTTTACCTTCTAATGATCGGAACTATTGTTGCATTTTTTTTTTATAAAAAAAATTGTGCATATATTGATGAAATCTTTCTCTAAATGTATTAAAGTGGATGATGACAAGTTTTAGACTTAAACTACTTATTTGACTTGGGCCTCACCCAAGCATATCTTTTTTTTTTGTTTTTTTCGTTTGTCATTTTTTCGTTTTCGTTTGTTTTTTTTTTTTGATGGGGTAAGAAATGAGGGCAAAGCCGTAAAGTTACACAAATACTCTCCAAATAAAACTTTATCCTGTTTGATCTCCTGTCAACAAAGGAAGTGAAACCACTCAGTGGTCTATTTAATGCTAGAGTGTCATCTACATCAAATGATTGAAGTATCCAATTTGCTAACCAATATGCACATGAGTTTCCTTCCTAAGTGTGTACCATCTTGACTTGTTGGAGACACTCTTAACATTTTCCCAATGTGAGAAAGGAAAATGTCGGCAAAATTAAGAGAGGGAGTAGATTTCTAAAAGAAAGGAAAAGGTCGCTTAACACAGCTCACCTCCACAATAAGTTCGTAAATGCCCAGCGAGATGACCATTTTGAAACCCAAATAAATGTGCCAAGTTCTATTTTGAGCAAAAAGCACGCTCTCACAATTTGCACGAATACAACAAGCTAATTTTTTGTTTCATTACGAAGAAGCCCGCCTACTGAAACTGGACCTAAGTTGCCTTTAGAGGTCCTGTCAAAATTAAGTCAGATCCAATCAAAAGGAGGGACAACCTAACCCTCAAACATATCCTTTTTCTCTTCTAAGAACTCAATCTATTTTCAATTATGAATCGAAAAGGATGTTTTAACATGTTCCAAAATCAGCCCACAGGTTTCAATTGTTAATAACGTCGTTCAAAGGAGATGTGATATAAAATAGGTGTCCATAATGCGTTTGATTTGATAGAAAGGTGATATGTAATGGAATGAAAAGAGATCCACTTGCTTTGATTGGTTGTAATCAAATAAAGGATAAATGCATTTAAATTCATAAAACTTTATCAGCCTAAAGTGCAGTTTTAGTCTAAAACTTTCAAAAATATACTTGAAATCACCAAGCTTGTCGTGAAAATGTAATAAAGTCATCTTTCAAAAAGTGAAATGAAATCTAAAAATTGTCAAATTGATCAGATCAAGTTCTTTAGATTGATATCTTTTTAAAGTTTTAGGGAGTCGATGTATTTTTCATAACTGCTCTAAGATTTGATTACACTTTTTGCGATAACTTTAGGACTTAATTACACTTTTAAAAGTTTTAAGACTTAAATGTACTTTAAAAGTGACAAGTTTTAAAACTTCAATGAACTTATCCCTTAAATAAAATAATTAGAATGGAATGGAATGCCATGGTGATTCCTTTGTTGGGTTCTGGATAATGAATAGAATGAAATTTGTGTGAATTAATTTTCAATTCATTAGACTTGCATTTATTATGAAATTATACTTTTATTACGCAATAACTACATTTGAATTCTAAAAAATATCATAAATGATTCGAAGAATTTATATAAAAATAATAAGTAATGAATTAGCATTATTAAGTATCATAGATGATTCTATATTTTTAGATAAATTTGATTTGGAACTTTATGAGGTCTTGTTTATATAGATCACTACAATTAGAAAGAAGTTGTAATGAGGACAATCATTATATATTATTAGCTTAATAAAAAAATTACGATTTACATTTATAGCAAAAGTTCATCTAATATTTGTTATCATAATTAATTTTAATGTTACAATATTTACTAATTTAAAATACTAACGAACTTAAAAATTGTTCACTGTTTAATCATAAAATACTATTGAACCACGCACAAAATAATCAATTAGAGTATAAAACATCTTATTATTGTCATAACAAACAAAATATTATAGAATATATACCATTGTCAGATCATGAAAAATGCTATCTTACAATACAGCTTTGCGATAATTAAAAAAAAACTATTATTAATATGTTTATTAGTTTAAAATTAGGGCTATACTTTTCCACTTCACCTTTAACCTAGTCATTCCCTTTCTTTTGTGTTTCACCGTATCATCCTTTATGAGATCAGCCACTTCTGGTACAACTCTACATTCTTTCTATATTATTTGGTCTAACTTCTTCGTTTCTTTTTGTATTTTTTTCCTTGTGGGTGCCACTTTTTATTCTTCTTATTCTTCTTCTTCTTTTTTTCGACACCTTTGATATCTCAAATCTCCCACTCATGCAAACTGTCTCTTTATTTTCTCTCTCTCTCTCTTCTTTCTACGCCTCCCCCTCACCCTCCCTCTTCTTCTTCTTCTTCCCTGATCCCTGTCATCCTCTGTTTTTATTTATGATGCCAACCCATTGTCCCCCACACACTTTTTCGCTAGCATCGCCATTTGGCACACAGATGTTCTCCCCAACAAGTCCTTTTTCTCCACCACAGGCAAGTGACGAAATAGTTGACTTCATTGTTGATTCTGATACAGCAAATCACATATTCTTAAAGCAAAAAACACTGTGGGGAACAGTCAGCTCTACCTCATGACTATAGACTCTAATTTTCTCGGTTTTAAATCTCAACACCTACAATCTTGAGAAAGTGAAAGAATTTGGCTACCTTGACTCTTCTTGAGATCAAACAACCAAATTAAGCATATCCTACATCATTATTTCCAACTAGTCAATTAATCCCAAAATTGATGATGAAGCGTTATGGAAACAAGAGTAAGAAAATGAACCAGAGGAGTAAGGGCTTGTTTGTTAAAAAACATTGTTCTCCGGAATAAAAATTTCTATTTTTTTCTTTTGTTCCGAGAACGAAAAAGAATATAAACGTATTTGATAAAAGTTTTGTTCTCGGGAACAAAAATCTGTTTTTATTCTGGTGAATAGATTTGGAATATAAATGAGAAGTAGAAAAAAAAGTAGTTTCTTGTTTCGGGAAGCGATTTCTGAATAATTTTTCTCTTTTTCTTTTTCTTCTTCTTTCTTTTGGCCGATGCGGCCCGGCTAGATGAGGGCCGACAACCTTCTGGGAGCGTCCTTGCCCTGCCCTGGAGGCGCCGAGTCTCCATAGCGGGCTCATCGGCAGTTTCATCACTTGATGGTGGCGGTAGCGCTCGGCCTCCACCGGATTTGGGCGAGCGTCAACCTCGCCAAGCTAGGGTGAGGCCTAACAAAAAGAAAAAAACGAAAAATAATAAAAATTAAAATTTTAATAATCTTGCAAACGTATTTTTATCGCAGGAATAACAATTTTTGGGAAGTTACTAAGAAGCGCTCATAACAAAATTTATGTTTCGATTTCTACATTTACTATTCCCGAATAGGTTTGGAATAAAAATCCGTTTGGTATCTGGATTTGATTTCTCTATTTAAACTGATTTCTATTCGAGAAATAGAGAAATTGAAGAAACCGAGTGAAATTTTTAAGCTATAGGTTTGAAATAGAAATCGGCTTCAATCGAACCATATAAAAGAACCTTGCACTTTCTTGCTAACTTAATTCACTCATAACCACAACACAAATTGTGCTAATTTTCTTTTTCTTATTTTGCTAGTGTTTTTTTTTTTTTTTGCATTTTCATTTTTTATAACTTCCTCTTTTAAGATAAAATGCAATCGGAATGGTCCTCAATTTTCAAAAACAACCAAAAAAGTTCTTAAATCTTTTACTTAAAAAATGTGGCTCTTTCACTCTGAAAAAGAGGCGCGTAGGCCAGGTTGAAAAAGTTCTTATGCATGTAGCAGATGAATAAAAAACGTGCCCTAGAAATTTAACCTTATTTTTACGGATTCAAAATTCTTGCAAAAAATCAAAATAATTAGATTGTTACATAATCTTGAATTTTAATTGGAATGCAAGAGATTCAAGAGAATCTCTCTCTTTGCTATCTGAGCAATTAAAGGTTCATTGAGCAGCAATAAAGAAAGTAGGGATGAGCAGTGGGGCCGGTTCATTGAGAATCAAAAATAAAGCGATATTCCCCGATTGGTTTCTAACCATAAACATTACTTTAAGGTAGAATTCTTATATATTCCTTTACATCATTAATTTTTATTTTTGTTGATAATCTTGTATAATACTAGTTTTTGATAAAATGACAAGGTTGTATAGGCGCCATTGATGGCACCATATTCCTTGCGGCCCATCCCGAACTCTACGCGAGGATGGGGCAAGCGATACATTGACCGAGGAGGGAAACTAAATAAATATGCTTGAAAACAATTGCTAATAAAATGGCAATAGATAATAATATCTTGGATATTCCATGAAATTGTATTTTCAACTTTTGTAATGTATTAGTATTATTTTCGACTATTATTTTGTATTTGAGGATTTCCCTATGTTTGTTATCTAATCAATTTATATTCCTAAAATAGAAATTTTGTTTTGTTAACAAAGGTTGTTTCAAAAATGAAAATTTTGCAGTCGTTATCAAACGAGTTTCTTTGGCTTCGAAAACTTGTCCCGGGAATAGAAATTAAAAATTGATTTCTTTGCTATCAGTTTCTGTTTTAGAAATTTTGTCGTACGCGACCCTAAAGCTCTCTTTCTTTTACGATTGTTTCCGAGAATAAAAACATAAAAAATAATTTCTCATCAAAATTGCTCAGGAATGAATCATTACCAAACACGCCCTAAAATCTATAGGATGCAAGCATGTTATGGACTACAAAGCAATTGCACAATTGATATTATTATTATTACACTATTTGGATACACGCTTCACTCTAAATGCAGGATTCTAACACAAGATCAAGACATTTCCAAAAAAGGAAAAAAAAAAACAAGTTTTCATTAAAATCGTATCTCCAATAGCGAACGATGAGGGTGCAGAATGTTGAAGAAATTAGTTCTCTTGGAATTGCAAACACAAGAAAGATTTATGGAAGGAAGAGAAGGAGTGGGATGTGTCGAAAGAATAGAATTGACCTCTAAGAGAGTAAATTAAGAGACGATTTGCAGGATCGGAGAAGTCAAAGGCGTGAGCGGAACGAAAGAAAAGGAAAGAGAGACTCATAAGAAAAAAGAGACGAAACAAATTAAAAAGGAATTAACCAAATAATAATTATAAATTTATACCAAAAATAGTGAACCTCATAAGAGATGGTACGGTCAAAACATTAAAGAAATGAAGTGTTCAAATCAAAAGAGCAGAAACAGCGCAACTTTTCGTGAATGGATGATGACATCTTTACTTCGTTCATTCTCTCATAAGAGATTCAAGCGTTCATTTTGGAAAGATATTTAACAAATTATACATTCTTTTCCTGGACAAAGGCATCAACCCATGATGGGGAGGGGGAGAGGGAGAGATAGTTAAAGATCCTTCCATTGCCGTGAATCACGGGTCTTGATTTAGCAACCCACGACTGTAACGATATATATCATCCAAGTGACAGAAGTCACTACCAAAGTACCAATCTCATTAAGAGGGCACGATACAGTGTTTCCTAAAATCATTCCATTGTCATTCTATATCACATAAGCAGCACAGCCGCACACAAAAGCTACAGCTGCCCCTGCCAACTCCTCTTCCCAGTCACCCTCCAGTCGCAAGGAAACCGAGAAAAAGTCAGATTGCGAACCGTTACTATCGCCGATCATCATGGAAGATCCTGTGGTTCGCTGCTGCAGTTATGGTTCTTGCCGCAAAGAGCAGCATGCCGAGGGGCTGTCATTATCTTGGTGAAAGCACTTTGCTAGGTGGCACCAGCACTGGATTCCGATACCGGCGTGATTATCCCGACCTCACTCTTGCATAGAGGACACAATGCATTGATTTTCAGCCACTTATCCACGCACTTTGTGGAAGAAATGTTTGCATGGAAGCTCCCTCAGCTCGTCGTTGTTTGCATATTTTTTGCTAAGCATATGCAACAGACCTGCATATGAATTACAGCAACAGAATAATCAGGAAGCTCCTGGACGGAACCGGACCAAGTAAATATTGAGAAGAACAAAAGCCAGATCCTATTAAAGCACCCGTGCTTAAGAATACCATCAAAAGAGCTAGAGCTATCGTCTTCTCCAGCTTATATAACAGGCACGAAGACACCAGTCAAGAATGTGATCGTCAACCAAAGGTATATCAACAATATTGACCAGACAAACGCCCTCGTCATCCTAATAACTAGCTCATGATCATGGTAATGAGTTACATTCATCTAGTAATCGGTCTCACAGAAGAAGATCCACCTCATGAACCATCAGAATTCAGCTTGGAAGATCAGCAGCTTTGATAAGCAGTGTTGATTAATTTAACAATTTTAATATCTGGCTGCAGTTATTCACTATGCTAAACTTCACCTCTTTAATTTCATTATCAGGAAACTACAACTATATCTGAGGCACAATCATTCTTGATCTCCTTCTGAAAAGGAATAATATTAAGGTGTTTCCATGATATTTATTACCCCAAGTTGATTAAAGAAGCTGTATTCAACAGAAATACGGACACAAGTTGGGTCTTGTCTCATCAACAGGGTAACAGCATGGACCTTGATTATGTTGGTTTTTTGTTTACTTAGAATTTGAATATAGCATGAACAGGGATTTTGTTAAGCATCCGACCATAAAGAAATCGGGCTATACTCTAGTAAGAGAGATGATCAATACGAGAGACCTCCAATTCTGTCAAAAGAAGCTACATGGTAGGAAAATGAGGGGACACTTACAGCATCATCCCCAGAAATCACATGCTCCCTATCTGTTCCAGCAGCTATTACTCCTTCCCAGAAGCTGAGTTTTCTGTATCACTGCTATTTCTGTTCTTCTTTAACTTAAACTTGTAGGTCGGCAGTGCATGGATTGCTTCATCTGTGGCTCCTCTTGTCCTGGACAAATCTTCTCTAAATCAAGGATTGAAATTATACAGGGTAGGCAGCAAATTGTTGCACATAGAATAAAAAAGGGCATTGCATATCCCGATGCAGCTAAAAGGTAAGAAACACTATACATAGTCTGCACGAGGAAGAAAAAATGGAAATAAGTGAAAAGTAATAACAAGAATAAAGGATACAGTAAACATGATTACCAGGATTCTATTCAACAAACTTTCAGATTTGAAAAGGAAAAGGAAATTTATATACATTACCTATACATATTGGGAGCATCGCTAGCGGATGTGTGGCCTCCAAAGATCCACACATTCCCCACCACAAACCAAATTGCAAAGAAGCAGTCCAAGCCCATTTTGAAGTATTCCATCAGCGCCTTCAGTCTGCCTCATATGAACAAAACATCATAGTCAAATACCACCTAAGCAGGCCTATTAGAAAAAATGCAGCCTCTTTATGCCAAAGTAGAAAACAAAAAGGTTCTCTAGATGAGAAACCTAATAAATAGTTGGTAAGAGTCATCTGTAGATGTCCAACGAATCAAATGTCTCATTCATAGGGTTTGGAGGGTCAACACAATTAGGAAGGAAGACCATTACCTATAAAAGAGGAGGAGGAGAGAGCCCAGAAAAGGAGAAGATACAGAATAAAAGTTATGGGGATTGCCATAACCACAGGATAAGCAAAACTAAATAAATGATGCTCAAAACAAGTTGACAGTGAGTAGTGGCCAAATTAAAACAAGTTGACATAGGCTTTTTTAATTGAAGAATATTACAAGATGGATCTGACCTATGTTTACCTGGGGAAAGCCTCATAAACAAAAACGTGGTATCAAGGAGAAAGTTCATTTCAGAAAAGTACAAGGTCACCAAATTAATCAAAACCAACTCTGAAGTTGCTGGGTTTTCAAGCTCAATTAAGGAAAAGAGATAAAGAACCATGAACTCTGACTACAAATTAGCGCATGCTCAGATTTTGGAAAAGCAGAGATATCAGCAGATCCAGTCGATCAAATCATCAGCTGATATGTGTGACCTATCACCTATTCCATCAGTGGGATTATATGACTTCAAAAAACAGATTGATTATTCTTCACGAGAACAACCAATGTGTTTGTGTGTGTGGATCTATAGTCTTTTGGTTGATTACAGAAACATGGATTAAAAAGGTGCCTAATTACTAAGCTGCAACCTTAGTACAGATACAAAAGTTGAATAGCAAGCTTTACATAGGCAAAATGTAAGCAACCCAACATTATAACAGGATGAATCTTTTCAGTGAGTAAGGCATAATGTTTCATTTTTCCCTAAAGACACATGAGACTAACCGATAAGTGATCGCAATAAGAAAAAAAACAGAGGGTATAGGAAAGCTAGATTGGAAGTGTTGTACAACGAAGACTGATGAATAAAAGCTAAATGGGTTTCTTTAAACCAACTTCATCTTTCAATGCCTCATTTGGGCGCAGTATTTTTGTCATGGCCAGAATAACATTTCATGCAACAAAGCTTCTTTCTGTCTATTACAAAGCGAATGGAACTTCATCAGGTAAGAAACAAATGGCCTGATGAAATACATATTACCTGAAGCGAAAGTCATTACTAAGGTTAAATATTCACACATAAAAAGATAAACTAAGTAATGTGTAGCTTTCCCACTGGCAAACCATAGAGCAATAAGCCGTACCAACAGATTAACAACTTCTGCAACATTCTACAAAAATAAAAATAAATTAATTACCTTGCATTCCAGTACTCCTGCTCTTTGACCACTCTAGGACGTGGTTGTGGTATGGCGATCATCTGCATCTGTAGTTCTTGTTACTGAAAGAGAAAATGGCCCAGCCAGGGCACGTATTTGAGCTGGACCTTGGCGCGGTTGATTTGACTCTTTGCTGAGACCTGATTACGATTGCGATAGCGCCAATACAGAAGAGGCAACGTCGCCACACATCCAGCTGCATAACCCACAATCACCAAGAACAATGGAGCACCGGGATGCTCGTTCTTGGACACAAAACAACAATGGCAAATGCAACAATCACAGCTCACTGTGAGACCTAGTTGATAGATATCCACATCTGAATTCAGTGGACTCCGGCGGCGGCCCAGGCATCCTCTCCTTCCAAATGAGGAACTTCTAGTGTTTGAATTGTTGTTAGGAGGGATTGATGTTTGAGAAGTCGTGGTCTTGAAATGAGAATGCATTTCTGTCTTGATTTTTGCAATGTCAAGCCATTGAAGACCTCTCGTGATGTGAACTCGATGAAGAAGCATCACTGCTCCTTATTTGGATAATATGCTCACCTCTGCTACCGTTCTCTGCCTCTCCATCAACAATGGGTAACTGTCTGGCAGGCTATCAGAATGTTGTTCCACTGAGGGAACATCCATCTAAGTGCAACCACCAAATAGAAGATATAAAGATAGCATAGAACTGGTAGACAGAACACAGCCTTTACCCTGACTCCTTGACACAAGGGAGAAATTAAAACTTGTTCAGAGACAGCCCAATCAGCTAGAGGACAAACTATTATCAATCTCAGCCTGCAAAGATTCAGAGACTGTGTCAGATTCATAAGACTGTAATTGAAGCGTTTATAAGAGATCACAAGCTTGAACTTCAACAACTACTAGATTATCTCAACTTCAAATTAAGAACATGGGTGGACAATTTTTTATCCATTGAAGATCTCAATACAACATACTCA